>JAWZYT010001182.1:67500-70000 GCA_034508575.1 Petrolisthes manimaculis
GGTCGTGATGAGGAGTGGTGAGGACGTGGTGAGGGTGTGATGTGGAGTATTGATGGGAGTATAATGATGATGGTGATGATGATGGGTGTTGCTGGTGGCTGTGATGTTTATACTGCTGACGGTGGAGGCTGCTCTGCCAGTGCTGCTGCTGCTGCTGTTGCTGTTGCTGTTGTTGCTGTTGGTGTTGTGGTTGTTGCTCCCCGGGTTCCTCGTGTATGCTGGTAAGGTTGTGTTTGTAGGAAAGGTGAGGCAGGTCCTGATGGGAAAGATGTTGGTCTACCTGAAGGATGGGGTCTTCCTCCTGCTGGTGGTGAGACATTGGGTAAGGTTGAACACAAGGATGGTTGAGACTGTCCTGAAGGTAATCCTGTAGTTGTTGAGTGTTGTGATGAGGAAAGTCCTCTTTTTGCTGCACATGTTGTTGTTGTTCCTTTTCCAGTTGCTGTTGTAGGTGTGGCTGGCCATGGTATATGACCTGCGAGGTGGGTTTAGGAGGCAGGCCTTGACCTGTTGAAGGCTGGGTCAAGGAGTCACTCACACTGAGGAACTGAGGTGAGGCTGGCCGGTGCTGAAGTCGTTGGCCGGTATGACTGTGGTAGTGGTGGTGGGGCGGGGGTGGGGGTTCAGGAGAATCCGATAGGGTGGTATGGCCTCTTATAGTGACGTAGGATTCACTCGTAGGTTGAGAAGAAACAGACAAACAATCGTCCTCCACTGAGTCGGTGAGTTTGTCTGACTGACGATGGTGGTGATGTAGGATGGACTCACAGGTTCGTGGACCCTTGAGGCAGACGTCAGGGATGTTGGTGGTGGTGGTGTAGCCTGAGCCACCATCGCCCCTCCTACCGCTGTCTTGTGGACCTCCGTGAGATCGACTCTCGGTGGAAGAATCACTCGTGTTGTCGTCAGAGGCTGCCTCGTCAACACCACTGCTCATATGGGCCTCCTGTCCTCCATGTCCTTCCAATTCGTGTCCTCGGTGTCCTTCCAGCTGGTGTCTTCTGTCCCTGGTGCCCCTGGGACTGTTGTTGGTCAATGGTGGTGTCACTAGTCTGTACCGCTCACTTGTCCTGCCGGGGTATGGTGATGTCAGCATCTTGGATCTGTTCTTACCCTCATTGTCTGACAACGGTGACATCGGACGAGATAGAGTGACGTCCTTGATGCCTTGGTACCGTGGGATGGAGGGACTTGGGTAGGAATGGCTTTGTGGTAGTTCCTTGAGGTCTGAGAGTGAGGTATGATGGTAGTATCGTTCTGGTGAGGGTCGTGGCAGGCTGCTGTACTGGGTAGTGACGTGTGGTAAGGCGGACCTTACTGAGATGTTGTCGATGGATTGCTGAGAGATGGACCGCTTGTGTGAGGCCAGTGTACCTTCCTTAAAGTGAACGAAGGGCTTCTCGCTCACCTCAACCCTCTCTGGACGAACTTTCTCAGATCCATCCTTCCCCTTAAGGCACGGCACCTGTTGAAAATAAATGATTTTGTGATTTACCAAACTATACTTATCATTATTATTATTATTTTTATTATTTTTATTATTTTTATTATTTTTATTTTTATTATTTTTATTATACTCCTTTACAAACAAAAATATTTGTTTCTATGAGAGATAGATAGATGGATAGATACATACATACAGACATGGCGAAAAGAAAGGTTTTATATATATACACAGGGAATAAGAGAGAGAAGGCAGATAGAAAAACACACACAGACATACACTAAATCAGAGAAAGTGACGTGAGTGAATAACAATATTTGTGTACCTGTATGTCAGCTGGTGTAAGTGTTTTTCTCCTGGAGCAGGTGAGGGGGGACGGGTGGTGGTGGGGACTGGTGCCACTACCCCCTACCCCCAACACTACCACCCCCCCACCCTTCTGCTGCTCCCCCTTCTGCTTGTCCTGCTGGTGATGCTGCTTCCTTTCCGCCTGACCTTTCTCCGGCGACCCTGGGGAGATGTACACGGTGAGGAAAGGTCATAACATTTTAAGGGAGGTCAGAGTTATAAGGAGAGGTCACAGTGAGTAAAGGTCAAAGGAGAGTAGGGGAGATGATGAGAGGTCACAGTGAGGAAAGGTCAGGAGGGTAGATGAGGTCATATGAAGAAGGGTCACAGATAGGAAAGGTCAGGAGTGTAGATGAGGTCATATCAAGAAGGGTCACAGAAAGGAAAGGTCATGGGATAGTAGATGAGGTCATATGAGGAAAATAAATCTCACAGTGAGGAAAAGGTCAGATGTGGCTACGAGGAGTTATCTCAGGAAAGGTCAGATGAGAGTAGGAAAGCTCACATGATGAATACACGAAATCAACAGAGGAGGAAAAGTTTTGTGAATGATCAAGGAAGGAGAATATTAATGAATGAAGTAAGGGAAGGAAAAGTGAGGATAACACGAGATGACGTTATCAAGACGAGATTCTCTAGTTGGTAAATTGGAGGGCTACTGATTCCTCCTAGCTATACCAGAAAACAGACACCCTCAATGGTACTAAG
>JAWZYT010001182.1:75000-91773 GCA_034508575.1 Petrolisthes manimaculis
TTTATATATATCAGGACATTCCTTGAAATATTGTAATTTCTTCAGTGTGTGTGTGTGTCTGTGTGTGTGTGTGTGTGAGAGAGAGAGAGAGAGAGAGAGAGAGAGAGAGAGAGAGAGAGAGAGAGAGAGAGAGAGAGAGAGTGAGTGAGTGAGTGAGTGAGTGTGTGTGTGTGTGTGTGTGTGTTTGTGTGTATGTGAATGTGTGTGTGTGTGTGTGTGTGTGTGTGTTTGAGAGGCTGGGTGTGAGCAAGGGGTCGACATGTCCAGTGCAGATGTCACCACAGTATTGATAACCCCGCCTGGTCAACCCAACCCACCACCACCCATCCTTACCTTCACTACATGTATTGTGGCCTCCTTCACCCCTTCCTCTACTTGTCCTGCTCAATGTACAGTTGGCTCCACTCCCGAGTTTCTCTCCTTGCGTTGCCAATGTTGGGCCAGTCAGAAATTCGAATCCCAATCCACAAGTTAAAAAATTCGAAACATTCATATCTTTAGAGTGAAAGATATGAATGTTTCGAATATTTTAACTTGTGAATCGGGCATCGAATTTCTGACTGGCCCAACATTGGCAACGACAGGGGAGAAACGCAGGAGTGTAGCCAACTGTACACATACTCTGCTTGTCTTCCTACCTGCCTACTTTAAACGTCCCTGTAATTGTTTCCTTGCTCCTCCTTGTTTCCCAGATTTTCTATACTTATCCTCTCCCATTTATATAACCTTTTCTTTTCCCTCTCTCATTCCTCCCTATGCTTCTTACCCTCTATAGACCCCTGCCAACTCACTCCTTTTATCCCTCTCCATCTGCCTCCACTTCTACACATTCTACACACACACACACACACTCTCCTCCACTACATCTGCTCTACTCTCCTCCACTCCTTCTACATCGTCACTTCCACCTGACTCCATGTTTATCCCCACCACATGTTCCCTTCCCCATTCAATAAACCTCTCCTCCATCTACTACTTTCCTACTTCTTCTGTATGGACACGCCCTCTTCCCCTTCTGTATGTACACGCTCTATTCCCCAACCGTCCCCCTTCCCTTTCTGTATATACACGCCCCCTTCCCCTTCAGCTACCGTCCCTCTCACCGCTTCAAAGTCCTCCACAATGTCCCCCTCCTGACTGTCGCTCACTGCTGGTGTAATAGCTGGCTTCCCTGATCCTTCCCTGATGCTACATGATACGATACCTTAGTTTGTCCTCCATCTATCATCACAGCCTTCACATCAAAGTTAATTTCCTCTTACGAATTATTGTGGGTGTCGTGGTCCGTGTCTGCTGGCTGGTTAACTGTATATAGCTTTGTGGGGATGGGTTTTCTAGATCTGTGTGTGTGTGGGTGGGTGTGGTGTGTGTTTGGGTTTGCCTGGACTGTAGTAGGTATGCGGGGTAGTTTATGGGTGTGAATTATCTGTGGATTAATGGGTGTAGGAGGTTTGGGTGTGACATAACATGGTGTGTGTGTGTGTGTGTGTATATATATATGTTTGTTACCTGTAGGTGTGTGTGTTTGTGTGTGGGGGTTACCTGTAGGTGTGTGTGTGTGTGTGTGTGTGTGAGTTACCTGTAGATCTGTGGTATGTATGTGCGTGAGTTACCTGTAGATGTGTGTATGTGTATTTGTGTGTTTTACCTGTAGATGTGTGGGTGTGGGCGGTGGGTGTGGCGGGGTGAGGGTGTGGTTGGTGGTCAGAGAGCCTTTGGTGTTGGTGGCAGTGCAGGAGTAGTCGGTGTAGTCTTCCTCCACAACACTCCTCAACTCCAACACAGACTCCCACTCCACCAGGCCATCCAGCAACTGAAACCACACAACACAAAACACCTCCAGTTATATACAGTGTTGGGGAAATGATGAACGAAAAGAGAGACAGACAAAAATAATAATAATAACAATAATATACACCTCAGGTCATATTACACAGTGCTGGGGAGATGATGAATGAAGAGAGAGAGAAAAAAAATAATAACAATAATAAACAAATAAATACATAAAAACACCTTGTATCATAATAACATGAACGACAAGAGAGCCAACAAAAAGTGGAAATAAATAAATAAACAAATAAATGAATAATAAATGAATAAAAACTCCTCGGGTCCTATAAAGTTCGTGGAAAAATATGAACACAAAGAGACTCTACTAAAAGCAATTAAACCAACAAATAAATAAATAAATGAATGATAAATAAATACAATACTATATACAACACACACGACAACATGCACTCCTCGCCTCCACCACTGACCAACCCAACCCTCTCTCCATCAATCCATTCATTCAATTAAGATGTATAATGGGAAAGATAGCATTCAATATCGAGGGTAGGAATATGTACCGGTACTGTACTTCAACATCTCTGGTTAAATGCCGCCGGAGAAAGATATAGATAGAGTATAATATTATATAGTAGACTAGAGAGATGTGAGATATAGCGAAGGTACAACCACCATCATCACCTCCACCACAACCACACCTAAATTTCATCACCATCACCACTATCATCACAACCACCATCATCACCACCACCACCACCACCACCCCCACCACCACACCTTAATTTCATCACCACCACCATCACCACCAATTATTCTTTCTCTCTCTCCAGCAAACTCGACCACCACCACCACCTGTTCCCCCCAACCAGTCAGAAACAAGAGAGAGAGAGAGAGAGAGAGAGAGAGAGAGAGAGAGAGAGAGAGAGAGAGAGACAGGATTAGAAGTGAAGGAGAGTGTTACAGTGCAGTCGTACCCAAGCTGTATACTATGAATGGATGTGTGTGTGTGTGTGAAGGAAGGAAGGAATGGTTAGGTTAGAAAGTGAATGTGAATGTGAATGTGAAAGTGAAGGGATGAATGTGGATGATTGTGGATGAATGTGTATAAGAAGGAATGAATGGTTTACCAAGGTGAATGTGTATAAAGGGATGAATGTGGATGAATGTGTGTATATGAATGTGGATGAATGTATATGAAGGGATGAATGGAGAGAAAGGAGAGCTATATATAGGTAGGTAGGCGGATGGATAGATGTATTTACTGGTTGATTAATTTGAGAGAGAGAGAGAGAGAGATGGATAGGTAAATAGATAGAGATTGAACTGAGCGATTAATTCAATGGATAGATGATGGAAACACAGACAGACAGACAGACAGACAGACAGACATACAGAGAGACAGACAGACAGAAAACAGAAGGAAAATTCAATGCATATATTATGGAAACACAGACAGACAGACAGACAGAGAAACAGAAGGGAGGGGTAAGGGAGGAGGAGGGTAGTGAGTCCTGGCAGATATCACTAATTATCATCATTACACTAACTTGATTGGATCCACACGAATAACACCAATTCAACACATCTTTCCCACGAGAGAGATGTGAGATAACGAAGAGAACTGACAGTTTAGGTTTGGTTTGGTTAGATTGTGGGTGAGTTGGATTTGGTTATGTTAGGTTAGGTTAGGTTGGGTTAGGTTAGATTGGGATGGGTTAGGTTAGGTTGAGTTATGTTATGTTGGGTTAGGTAAGGTTAGGTTAGGTTGGGTTATGTTAAGTTGGTTTAAGTTAGGTTGGCTTAGGTTAGGTAAGGTTAGGTTGGGTTGGGTTACGTTAGGTTGGCTTGAGTTAGGTTAGATTGGGTTAGGTCAGGTTAGGTATGGTTAGGGGGATAGTTGCAGAGTTGAATAGTAAATCTTTAGCAACTGATTCCACCAAACTAATACAAAGCAACAAACAGACCACAAGTATTACTATGAATTAACCTGGTCCTGTTTCCTGGTATACTTTGGAGGAATCACAAGACACTTCAAAAGTATACTACATATCCCACTAATTAATTCACACCCTCTACAGAAGTCAGTCAGTGTCAAGGGACGTCTAATTGGAAACACTCAAATCACTAGACAACTCCACCTCCTCTTACACACCCGATATACATACATACATACAGTCATACATATATACATACACATTAATTACGACACGCATACATACACACACACATCAAAATCCAACACAGATACATACATACATACATACACATTAATTACGACACGCATACATACACACACATCAAAATCCAACACAGATACATACACACACACATCAAAATCCAACACAGATACATACATAAATACATATAAACATACATACACATCAATTACGACACGCATACATACACACACACATCAAAATCCAACACATATACATACATACATACATACATACATACATACTGAGCTGAGGAGGCTGAATAGAGTGGGAATCATCAAAGTTTCGTGAGCGTTGCATCAATAAGAGGATAATTATGCCTTTGGTGTATTAGAACACTTTGATGTCTCCAAAATATACCACGAAACAACACCAAGTTAATAAAAACATAATAATATTGGTGGCTTGTTGTTGGTTGGAAATAGTTTGTTGGAGGATTCAGTTGCTCCATATTAATTAACTCTATTCTATCCCATTTAGGTGGTACTTTATTTTTTATTTTTTTTATTTTTTTTTGGTACATTGGAGTGCCTTGATTTCTCCAAAGTATGCTAGGAAACAGGACCAGAAGAGTACAAATAATGGTGTTTTTTTTTTTTTTTTTTTTTTTTTTTTTTTTTTTTTTTTTTTTTTTTTTTTTTTGGAAATACATATAGTTTGTTGTAGGTTTCAGTTGCTCCACATTAACCAACACTATACTATCACCTTGAACTGTTGTCGCGTACCCAACCATTGACTGTCATGAGGAAAGACACCACCGTTTGTATCACTAATTATTAATAACAACGAGTCGTCTGCTTCACAACACGACAAAATACATGTAAATATAAAACTGAACAACAACTCATTTTAGTAACCAGTTGAATACACTACGTCTAATGCTTATTTTATTTATTTATTTCTCTAAGTACCGTGCTGTCTTTTGTACTTTTTTATTCCAAATAATAATAATAATAATAATAATAATAATAATAATAATAATAATAATAATAATAATAATAATAATAATAATAATAGTAATAGTAATAATAATAATAATAGTAATAAAAATAGTAATAAAAATAGTAATAATAATAGTAATAGTAATAAAAAAAAATTAGAAAAAAAAAATAATAATAAAAATAAAAATAAAAATAAAAATAACAATAATAATAATAATACTAATACTAATAATAATAATAAGGGCAGAGACAGGAAGGATATATATGCATGTATGGTACAGTATAGACCACGTGATACTAACACAAAGAACAATAGGATGTTGGTAATTATAAATGTTATTATCATGTGTATATGTATTGTTGTTTGTCAATGGTAAATAAAGGCCTCTGTAATAACTTTCACAGCAGCTATACAAAGAGAGAGAGAGAGAGAGAGAGAGAGAGAGAGAGAGAGAGAGAGAGAGAGAGACAGAGAGAGAGAGAGAGAGAGAGAGAGAAAGAGAGGCGAACTGGTAGATAGATAGATAGATAGACATTCTTGCATTTAGGTAGACAGATAGATAGCAGGATAGATATTACAGTTAAAACACGGGTACAGAGATAAATAGATAGATAGATAGATAGATAGATAGATAAAGAGAAAACAAAAAGTAAACAGGTGTACATATATTAGATAAATAAAAAAACATATATTTACTGATAGATAAAACTAGAAAGAATAAATTTACCATAAACATGTAACGAATAATAATAATAATAATAATAATAATAATAATAATAATAATAATAATTTATTAATAATAATAATAATAACAATAAAATAATATATACATCCCCATTAGCAAAACTACTAATGTTACATACAACCTTGGACACAAAACAATGCCTTGTTTCATAAAGGCTTGCATTACATTATTCAAATCAAGGTTATGGCACTAATTGATGAAGAGACGTAGGCAGCACACACACTGTAACATGCACTGTAAATAGAATCATACTCACATTCACTGTAATTATAATCATACTCACTCTCACTGTAATTTTAATCATACTCACACACACTGTAATTAGAATCATACTCACTTCACATTCACTCTAATTATAATCACACTCACACACACTGTAATTAGAATCATACTCACTCTCACTATAATTATAATCATACTCAGACACACTATAATTATTAGAATCATACTCAGACACACTATAATAATTATAATCATACTCACTATAAATATAATCATACTCAAACTCACTGTAATTATAATCATACTCAGACACACTCAAATGGCTCGTTGCTTCCACTGATGAAGAGATGGTACAGTACATAAACATACATACATACATACATATATACAGTATAAACAGCACTGTAGATAACATTATATCATATTATACACATACCAACGTAAATATCTCATCTCTATCATTCACTCGATGCAGGAATTCTGATCGTGATTGAACAACACATACAACAAGGATTTATTTATAACCCTTACGAATACATTATACACCAATTAAACTCTAATCATTATTTACATTTATCGTGTCTTTAATTCACTCGATGTAAGAATTTTTATCGTGACTGGACAACACAAACAAAAAGGATTACACCAACCACTACTCAAGTCAATTTTATCCTGAGTCGTGTTTTTGGACTTTGGGTTGACTGAGACTAAAGATGAATGTGGGACTCGTGCAGGAAATATTGTTGTCTAATCTACAACACCATGTTTTGTATTGTATAACTCAGAACTTTCCATCAGAGTAAAGAGAGAAGTGCCAGTCAGGAGTTTGGAAGCTAACTGTGCTTATCCCTGTAGCTAATTCTATCTAATCCTATCCTCTTCTCTTATCCAATCCTATATTATCGTATCCTTCTCTCCTATCCTATCCAATCCTCTTATCCTAACTTGTCCAATCCTATCTTATCGTATCCTTCCATCCTATCCTATCCAATCCTGTTATCCTATCCTATCAAATCGTGTCCATCTATCCCATCCAATCCTCCTAACCAATCCTATCCTGAGGGCTCTCTGTGTGAGGATGTAAATTATTAATGTAGTTTGAATTAAGCATATTTATTTATTTATTTGTACTGCATATTAAAGTATTACCGGTGGCTCGTTGCACTTTACAATACCCTGGCAAAATGACATTGTTCTTGTGATGTGAAGTTGGAATTACCTTCATTAATTAAAACAATTCATAAATGGTTTAATTTTGTAGGGTAAACTAGAGCGAGTTTACAGTGTAGGGGCTTGTAAGGTAAATAGGATGAGAGAGAGAGAGAGAGAGAGAGAGAGAGAGAGAGAGAGAGAGAGAGAGAGAGAGAGAGAGAGAGAGAGAGAGAGAGAGAGAGAGAGAGAGAGACGAAAGTGACTATAATGATGAAGGAAAACAGAAAAAAAAAAAATTGAATAAGATAACGTATATGTCAGCCCCTTCAAGATGTCTGGTGATTCAGAACTCAAGTACCTCGACTGTACAAGAGAATTTTTATATGTAGGGAGACGTGTAATGAAATGTGTGCGTGTGCGTGTGCGTGTGCGTGTGCGTGTGCGTGTGCGTGTGCGTCAGGAAGGGCTCAGATTCCAGGGGTATAAAAGGACTCTAGTAATTCGACTGTACATGTGAGTTTCTATATGTAGGGATATATGTAATGAAAATGTGTGTTTATGTGTGTGTGTACCAGATCAGGGTGGCTTCAGACTCCAATGGGTGGAAACTGTACAACATGCACGATATTATTGGTTAGGCATCAATGTCACGTTGAGATGTATTGACTGATTGACAGGATGATTGAACTCGGGTGCAGAGACGAACTGGGAGAGACAAAAGAGGCGAGTGAGGCTGAGAGACAAGACAGGCAGTATTCAGAGGCAAGAGACAGGAACAGATAGAGACAGGGAAATGGGACAGAGACAGGAGAAGAAAGGTGGAAAGAGGGACAAAATACGGTGAGGAAAAGACAGGGACGAATATGAGATGAGATACACAAATACATAGACAAACGACAATACATACAATGACAGAGACAAGGACAGGCAGCCACAAGGACAAACACAGACACACAAATACAAATACATATAAAAAATAAATAAAACATCAACAACACCTACAAACACACATAGAAAACAAAACAATGATGAAACCTTTCGTCACCAGTTGATCTCCTGACTTACCTGTGGACTCCTGACGAAGTACTTGCGACTATTGAGTATGACCCTGGTGGTGTTGACAGTCCACCTGAAGGAAGGGGCGGGGGCGGCCACAACACGACACTTGAGACGTGCCTTGCCCCCCGTCCTTGCCCACCACCACCACCACCACTTGCCACCCGACCCACGATTATTAAACACTGGCAGCCTTGGTTCTTCTGAGGGAGGACAATATAGGGTCATCTTAGTTAGTTATTGTGATGGTGGTGAATGGTGGTGTCGATGATGGTGTTAATTATGATGAAGGATGATGAAAGATGGTGATAATTGTGATGAAGGATGATGAAAGATGATGAAAGATGATGAAAGATGATGAAAGATGATGAAAGATGGTGATAATTGTAATGAAGGATGATGAAAGATGGTGATAATTATGATGAAGGATGATGAAAGATGATGTGACGATGAGGATATTATAGGAAGTTCATTTTTAATTTCAATGTTGATGAGGAATGCAGTATATATAGCCTAATAAGCGTGTTCGAGTTTCATTACGACCAACGACGAATACAGTACGACCTTTACTGTTCTCTTGTTTGTATACTCACGACCCACGAGGAATATAACTACGACCTTGACTATTCATTTGTTTGTATACTCATGACCATTACTTTTCTCTTGTTTGTACACCCACAACCCAACGACGAACATACTACGACCTTTACTATTCATTTGTTTGTATACTTACGACCAACGACGAGGGCTGTGGTGACTGGTGGTGCCGTTCCGACCTTATTGGAGGCGTGGCAGTGATAAAAGCCTGTGTCCTCCCTCTCAGCCTTCTCCAACACCAGATACGCCTCACCCTCCCAGCCCACGGCCCCATCACCAGGGTACTGAAAATATACAAACACACACATACTGAAATACACACACAACACACATACTGAAATATACACACATATATACTGAAATATACTGTACACACACACATACTCAAATATACACACACACTTATACAGAAATACATATACATACAGAAATATACAAACACACATACTTACATACATACAGAAATGCATAAACATACACTTACATACATACAGAAATGCATAAACATACACTTACACACGTACAGAAAAACTATTAATATCCACAAGTGTAAGACAATAGGTATGAGGATGAAGGTGATGATGGTTTTGTGTACCTGTTGAGGTGTGGGTGTCTGGTCCAGGTGAGTGTGGGTGTGGGGTTCCCGACGGCTGTACACTGCACCGTGGCTGTCCCGTTCTCGTCCACCGTCACTCTGTCTGCTGCTGCCACTCCTTCAGGGGGGTCTGATGGCAGATAGGGACCAGGATTATATATATATATATTTTTTTTTTATTATTAAACACGAGTATATTTCGACACACACTCTCTCTCTCTCTCTATGTCTCTCTTTCTCTCTCTCTCTCACTCACTCACTCACTCACTCACTCACTCACTCACTCACTCACTCACTCACTCACTCACTCACTCACTCACTCACTCACTCACTCACTCACTCACTCACTCACTCACTCACTCACTCACTCACTCACTCTCTCTCTCTCTCACTCTCTCTCTCTCATAATATTTACTCACATAGAACATTTATACTGAAGGAGGCGTTGAGAGGCGGGTGTAGGAGTTGGGAGGCAGTGACTGAGTAGCCCCCAGCGTCTTGTCTGTGAAGTGCCTGAAGGTGGAGTCGTCCCCGCCCTACTCCCTCTCCCATCCACGCCCTCCACACGCTGAGGACCACGCCACCAACTGTACCTGAGGGAGGGGAAGTAGAAGGGGAAGAAGGAGTAAAGGGTGGTACATGGTGGTGGTTGTGGCAGTGGTGGTGGTGGTGGTTGTGGTGGTGGTTGATGTAAGAGGTGGTTGTTTTGATTGTGGTGGTGATTGTTGTGGTTGTGGTGGTGGTTGTGTTGGTTGTGGTGGTTATTGTGTTGTTGGTGGTTGTGGTGGTGGTTGTGGTGGTTGTGTTGGTAGTGGTGGTGATTGTGTTGTTGGTGGTTGTGGTGTGTTGTGGTGGTTGTGTTGGTAGTGGTGGTGATTGTGTTGTTGGTGGTTGTATTGGTGGTTGTGTTGTTGGTGGTGTTGATGCGTGGATGGACCTTTTTTGTTGTTATTCAATTCTTTTTATGGTTGTTTGTTGTAAAGTTATATGATTATTTATTAAGTTATTTAGTTTAGTCATTCGGTCAGCTGTTTCAGTAATTAGTTTGTTAGTTAGTTAAGCATTTGTTGCATGATTACTGTTCTTGATAATTTGGTAGATATAATGTGAAGTTTCTTGATAATTTGGTAGTTATAATATGAAGTTTCTTGATAATTTGATAGTTATAATATGAAGTTTCTTGATAATTTGATAGTTATATAATGTGAAATATCTTGCTTACGGTGATTGACAATTAAATGCAGTGTTTGGATTTTAATATAGTTAACTATTTACTTATCTACCTATTGCATTCCTTCATTAATGAGTTAGTAAATTAATGAATAGTTTTTGTTGATATCTACTGACCTGATGGGAGTTGGGTTCGCCTCTGCCCTCCACCACTATAACCAGATCCTCACCTCCTCCTCCACCTCCACCTCCTCACCTGGCTCCTCCACCACCAACACTGGTCCGTCTGTAAGGGCAGGGAAAAGTATACGTAAACACACACACACACACACTATACATACACACACACACACACAACACATATACATACACACACACAACACACACACACACACAACACACACACACAACACACACACATCACACACACACACACACACACACACACACACACACACACACATATTCAAAGAGAGGAACAGAACGATACATAGATATACAGATAGATAGATACATAGATAGATAGATAGAGAGAGAGAGAGAGAGAGAGAGAGAGAGAGAGAGAGGAGATGAGAGAGAGAGGAGAGAAGAGAGAGAGAGAGAGAGAGAGAGAGAAGGAAGAGAAGAATAAGCAACAAATGAAAAATGTATCACGTAGGAGAAAGAGAATGATAAAATACGTCTAGTTATGGCATATGAAGCCGCGTCTATGGCAGTTTGTGGTGATGTATGCTTATTGTATCTGGAAAAATCTGCATAATTATGTGACGCCGCCTCCAATAACAATCATTACACAGCGGCTTTTATGAATTTCCTTATGGAGAAGTGAGAGTAAGAAGAGGCTGGTGTTGAAGTATTCCCTCCCGTCTGACACCATCTTTGTTGCCCTAACCATTATTTATGTCCCCTGTTGTACACATTTATGCTTCCCTACCACACACACACACACACACACACACACACCACACACACACACACACACCTCCTGCCCCTATCTACGTCTCTTATGACCCCCTACTGCTCTCCCCCTTACGATAACCCCCTCCTTGCACCCCCTGCCCCCTCCTTGTCCTATCTATCTATACTTTCCTACCACTTATCTCTTATACCCTTTTCTCATCCCTCTTTCAATCCCCTCCTCCTCCTTTTCCTCTATCTTATCTATACTTCCTGCGACCCCCATTCGCTATCTCCTCCTGCCACACTTCCTCCCCCCTGGTCACCCCTCTTTGCCTCACCACCACCACCCCTTCCCTCCTCCAGCACCCCCCACTCACCACGCCGCCCCCTCTGCCACTCTACGGTCCCTACCACCACACCTTAAATAATATCCTCCCTCTCACTCCCTCCCTCCCTCCCTCACTCACTTCACTCACTCACAGCCGTTATACCATGCTCCCCATATCCCTGCCTGGCAACCTTTTACTTTACACCCCTGACTTCATCACAGCCTCACAACCTTATATATCACATTTCTTTCATATATTCTCACCCAAGTCGTTCTAACAAGCCTCCATTTTCCTGCCTTCCACCGGCACCCCTTTATATCAAATTTAATAACCTGACTCTCTTGCATTCTGACACTCTCATATCCTACCTAGCTTACACACCACATCCTCTCTCTCTCACTCACACTTTCTTTTCTGCCTTCCCTCTCTCTGTCACTCACCACCTTTCTTTTCTGCCTTCCCTCTCACACACTCCCTAGCATAGCACCCTTACTACACTGTTGTTCTTCTAACTTTTCACACACACACACACACACACACACACACTCAAGCCATATAACATTCACATTCTCCCAACTCAATATTCTAACACTCCAACACCTCAATTATCTCCATCCTTCACGCCCCAACAAGTTATCATCTATCTTATTCATCCTTTTCATTTTTAAATCTCCAAACATCTCTCCCCACCTCAAGTACTATCATCATCTTCTCACACCCAAACATCCCCTAACATAACTTTGCAATCTATCTCACTCATCTTTATCTGCATTATTATTCTAACATTCAACCACTTCTCCATCTTCACATCTCACGCCCCTCACTCACTCATATTCCCACACCCTCACTCAACACCCCTCACTCACTCACATTCCCACACCCTCACTCACATTCCCCACACCCCTCACTCACACCCTCACTCGCACTCCCTCTGAAATAGAACACCAAACTTGAGACTCACAGACAACATCGAGGGTGACGTTGGCAGTGAGGTGTGAGGCCGAGACCGTTGTGGGCGTCGCAGGAGAACACACGCCCACTGTCACCCCTGCTCACCCTCACCAGCACCTGAGACCTGCCAGAATACGAAGGGCACACGATCAGAGGGACAACTACTGAAGGAGGGGCTGATGGAGTTATACTGAAGGAGGTTGTGGATTGGAGGGGTTATTAAAGGTTACTGAAGGAGGAGGAGGAGGAGGAGGAGGAGGAGGAGGAGGAGGAGGAGGAGGAGGAGGAGGGGAAGGAGGAGGGCGTGGCGAATGAGAAGGAGAGATCAGACGAGGCAATGAAGGGGAATAGTTACTGTAAAGGGAAGGTCAACAGGGGCAGGAGGTGGGAACTAATTGAGGCCTGGGAAGATGGATTGCTGGAATTTTAGGTGAGGGTTGGGGCTATGTGGAGTAATGGAAGGATGGATGGCCTAGATACAAGAGAAGAAAGACGAGCGGCGGAAAATGAATGAAATGAAAAAAAGCAGGAAGAGCTGGATAAAGGAGGAGGGGAAGGGGGGATGGTGGGATTGAAGGAAGGAATGAAGGGAGAGGATAGATTGAAGGAAGGAGAGAAGGGGTTTATATGTGTTTCAGGGAAGGGAGAAATGGGAGAGGATAGATTCAAAGAAGGAGAGGAGGGTGTGATGTGTGTCAGGGAAAGAGAGAATGGAAGGGGAGAGGATAAATTCAAGGAAGGAGAGGAGAAGATGATATGTATGAGGAAAAGGAAGAGAGGAAGAGGAGAGGATTGATTCAAAGAAGGAGAGTAGGAGATGATACTATGAGAGAAGGAAGAAAGGAAGGGGAGAGGATTGATTCAACGAAGGAGAGAGGAAGGTGAGAATCAAGAGAGAGTGCATAGGGTGGTAGGTGTAAGGGGGAATGTAAATAAGATAAACGGGGAAGGTGGGGAGGATTCATTAGGCGTGAGATACGTTTGTGTGGATTAGTATTATGTAAAAAAAAAAGGAGGAGGAGCTGGAATGGTGAGTCAGCGAGTGAGAAGGAGGAGGAAGAGGAGGAGAAAGAGATGATGATGAAGAAGGAAACGCACCGAGAAGGAAAAGGAAAAGGAAGAAGAGAAGGAGAAGGAGAAGGAGGAACGAAGGGGAAGAAGAAAAAAGAGGAGGAGGAAGAGGAGGAGTAGGAGAGAAGAAGATGATGATGACGAAGGAAAAGGAAAAAGAGTAGGAGAAGGCGAAGAGGAACGGAAGAGCTTCAAAGGGAGAGAAATAGCGAAGAAGGGAGTCGGAATCTTGAAAGAGAGAAAGAATTAATGAACCGTGGACGTTAACCTGCTTCTCAAACACTTGGTTTATAAGGAGCGAGTCTGAAAGATGATGCAAAGAGGAGAGGGAAAAAATCTTAGGTCCCTGAACATCATAAGTGAAAAAAAAAAAAATGATTAAGGAGCGAAGTCTTAGGTCGCTGCACATCTCAATTAAATAAGAATTAGGGTAACGTGTGTCTGGTAGAAATAGGTTTAGTTAGAGGGAAGGTTTGTGTTGGTGAAATAATATACACGTTGAAGGAGAAAATTTGTGTAGTTGAAATTGATTTAGGAAGGAAGGTGTGTCGGTTGAAAATAGATTTAGTTATAGGAAGGAGGTGTGTCTCTTTGGGATGTTGTGTTGTGGCTGTGTTGTGGGTGTGTTGTGGTTGTGTTGTGGTGTGTGTTGTAGCTGTGTTGTGGCTGTGTAGTGGCTGTGTCGTGGGTGTGTTGTGGGTGTGTTGTGGTTGTGTCGTAACGGAGTCGTGGGTGTGTTGTGGTAGTGACTTGGTGTATTGTGGTGGAGTTGTGGTTGTGTTGTGGTTGTGCTGTGGTTATGTCGTATTTCTATCATCATAATCTTCATTACCATCAGCTTATATAATAGTAATAATAATAATAATAATAAATAAATACATACATACATACATAACATACATACATAATTATAATAATACATATATAATAGTAATAATAATAATAATAATAATCCTCATCATCATTATAAACCCATGCAATACATATCACATTTCTCCTTTCAATATTACAGTATGGCTGGTACCTCGTTATACATTGATTAAGGGAACCTGTGATCATGTACAAGACCTGGTGGCTTCTGATTCCTCCTGACTCTGCCACGAAACAAACAACCTCCTTCAATGTAGATGTGTTGTGTGTTTCGTGGCAATGTTTGAAGGACTCGCTAACCTCCAATTTTCTGACTACATCACAGAGGTCCTTATACTGAATTTAATGTATTTAATTACTGGTGGTGTGTCTAGGTTGTTATAGATTAGTGTGTGTGTTTCATTCATTACGTGATGTCATGAGGTTGAGAGATGAAGGTTGGAAGATGAAGGAAAGGAGGAAAACTTGCTTTGTCACTTCCACCTGCCTTAAAGTAATTTATTATTGTTTATAGTTATTGTTATTGTAGTTGTTATTGTTGTTGTGATCATTATTATTGTTATTAGGATGATTATTACTTTTTGTATTTACTTACCTTATTTTGTATTATTATTAATGTTATTGTTAATTATATTGTAACTGTTATTTTTATGATTATTGTTATTGTTATTATTTTAAAATCATAATACTTCGCATGAATTATTTTCCCTTTTCACGTCAATCATCGTTTGAAGGAAACAGTGGAGAGAAAAGAAATATAATTTGTCCTCTGTCTCTGCTCTACTCTCTCTCTCTCTCTCTCTCTCTCTCTCCTCTCTCTCTCTCTCTCTCTCTCTCTCTCTCTCTCTCTCTCAGTGGGTAAAACATCCACAAACACATCCCCAAGAATCCCAATCCAATCCCTATCCAGATTTGCTTCGTGCACAAGGAGGACACACAGCGACCTCTTCCTCATACATACATACATACATACATAACATACACTACATACATACATATTTTGGTGCTCATACGTACATACGTACATACCTATTTTGGTGCTCAGACATACATACATACATACATACACATAAAATGATCATTCACAAATACTCACTTATAATCATACATATAAACACATAAACATACATACATACATACACACACAAACATGCAAACATATATACATACATACATACACACAAACATACAAACATACATACACACAAACATACAAACATACATACATACCGGTACATACATACATACATACATACATACAATCCCTTGACGGCAGTTGAGCACGTATCTGAAAATAACAAGAAACTACACAGGGACTATTGGAGAAAATGTGCGTCAAAGAAATCAATGAAAGGAACATGAAGACAGAACGAAGCCAATGGAAGACAAGACAACACAGTGAACCAATAAGAAGCGACGAGGAACAATAACAACAAGGATGGGAAGAAAGGAGGGAAGGGATGGGGAAGGAAGAAGGGAGGATAGGAAGAAAAGGACGCAAGGGAAGAAGGGAGGAAGGAAGAAGGGAGGATAGAGAGAGAACCAATAACAAGGGAAGAGGAATAACAACAACAACAAGGATAGGAAGAAAGGAAGGGAGGGAGGGAAGGGAGAATTGAGGGAGAGAGGGAGAGGGAGGAAGGTAGGTAGGATGGTAGGAAGGAAGGAAGAGGGAAGGTAGGAAGGAAGAAGGAAGGAAGGAAGAAAGGGAGGATAGTTGAAAACCAATAAGAATAGACAAAATAACATGCACCACAGGGGAAGTAAGGAAGAAGGGAGGAAGGAAGGAAGGAAGGAAGGAAGGAAGGTAGGCCAGAGAGAAATCAATATGAAGAGACAAATAACATGCACCACAGGGGAAGGAAGGAAGGAAGGTTTTTAAAAGGGAATGAAGGAAGGAAGGAGAAAAATAAAGAAGTAAGGAAAGAAGGAAATTAGGAAGGATGGAAGAAGGGAATGAAGAAAGAACGAAAGGAAAAAGGGAAGGATGAATGGAAGGAATAAAAGTGGGAAGGAAGAATATGAAAGCGGAACTAGCATGAAAAATACACACACAACAACAACAACAACAACAACACAGACCGTTGAATTCAGTAAAGAGTAAAACAAGAGTAAAAAAAAAAAAAACAATAACATAAAAAATCAACAAACAGCGAAGATTTCAGT
>JAWZYT010001183.1:0-105000 GCA_034508575.1 Petrolisthes manimaculis
AGAGAATTAATTTCTCCCCAGTGATAGTCGAGAGAGAGAGAGAGGAGAGAGAGAGAGAGAGAGGGTAGATGCAGACCAGCTTCGTCTTTGTCATATAAACCTTGGAACTGAAGAAATACTTGAGAAAGAAAGTTGCCAAAAAATATATATGTATTTTTTTTTTTTTTTTTTTTTTTTTTTTTTTTTTTAAGGGGACAGTCTCTTGTGAAGGAACTGGAGGGCTGGAAAAAAACAAAAATAACGTAAAATTGAGCTCTGTGCAGAAGAGGCCGAAGGGACGAAAGAGGAAACGATGTAAATGTAAACAAAACGACGTAAATTGGACGATATGATTTAGGGGCAACAGAAGTGACAGAAAAAAAACAAGAAAAAAGGGATTGATTGATTGATTGATATTAGGCGCCGCAACAGTGAGGTTATATAGCGCCAGAAAAAGGTAATACAGAGGTGAGACAGCAAGCAGGAAGGAATTAAAAAGAAATAGGGACAGTTGAAGAGCTATAAGCTAGTGGCTGGGGAAGAAAAAAAAGGAGGAGGGAGGAGGACACTATAAACAAACAAAACGAAGAAAGGAAAATGGATGATCACGTATGATTTAAGGGTCCAGCGACGAAGAGGGAGAAGAGGACAAGAAAATAGTGATGAGGGATGAGAAGCGATATAACAAACAAAACGAAGAAAATTGACGATATGTTTAAGGGTGCCAGGAGAGGAAGAGGCAGAATGAGGTAAATAAAAAAGGAAAAGGGAAGATGGAAAAGGAAGCGACGTATAGAAAAGGAGAAGAAGATGCAGAAAGAGGCAATGGGAAAATGGAAGAGGAAACGAAAGCGACGTATAGAAAGGGATAAGAAGAGGCAAAAAGAGGCAATGGAAAAGAGAAGAGGGAGACGGAAACGACGTATAGAAAAGGAGAAGAAGATGCAGAAAGAGTCAATGGGAAAAGAGAAGAGGGAGACGGAAACGACGTATACGTATATATGCAAAACAAAGGGGATGGACGGTATGATTCAGAGGCACCACAGCAGCAGCAGATGGTATTGACGGGTGCTTCTGGAAAAATAGAAAGAACAGGTGAAACATTGCGGATCTGGGACAGTGTGAGGTGGGGGGAAGTGGGAGGGAGGAGGTGTTGGGGGGAGGAGGTGTTGGGGGGAGGAGGTGGCATTGGATCTGAGAGGGGGTAGGGTGGGCGACGGGACACTGAAAGGAAGGGGGGAGGGAAGGGGGAAGGAGGGATGATGGGAAGAAGTCACCTGGGAGGGAGGGAGGGAGAGAAGAGAACATGGGTTGGAGAAAACACGTGGGAGAGAGGGGGATATATATACATACATAGGGGAGACGGGAGAATAAAAGGTAGGGAGGGAGGGAAGGAAGGGGGGAGTGAGGGAAGGAAGGGGGGGAGGAGGGAAGGAAGGGGGGGGTGAGAGGGAGGGAGATAGAGCAAAGGGATAGAGAACTTGAAGGGAAGGAAGGCAAAACAGAGGAAAAGTTTTAAAGGACATACATAATAGATACCAGGTAGACGGAAGGAAAATGATATGACGTTAACCACAATAAAAAACAGGCAGTAACTCATCATCATAGTAATAATAATAATATAAAGGAAGTAACAGTGAGGGTTATTTTATTTTAGTGTCCAGTCGTACCCACAAGACTAGAAAGAAAAAATCGTATTGAGATCGTTTGTAGAGATCATGTATCTCTCGTAAACAACTTTGTAGTCCACGAATTCCTCCAAACTATGACAGGAAATGAATTGGTCTATCGGCAGTAATGATGTCGTCTGTTTCCCAGCATAGTTTGGAGAACCAGTAGTCTTATTGATGATACAATCTTAATTAAGGGATGTGAGGACTACTGATTACTCCAAACTACACTAGGAAAAAGGAGAAGATGAGAAGGAAAAGGAGGAGGGAGAAAAAAGGAAATGGATGAGGAAGAGAAGAAGGAAAGAAGAAGGAGGAGAAGAAGGAAGAAAAGGAGGAGGAGGAGGAGTAGGAGAAGAGAAAAAGGAGGAGGAAGAGAAGAGGAGAAGGAGTAGGAAGAGAAGGAGGAGGAAGAGAAGAGAAGAAGGAAGAGAATGAGGAGTAGGAAGAGGAAGAGAAGAAGATGATTGTGACAGTTGATGGGAACTTAGCGAACAAGAGTGTTGACGACGTGGAAACACACACACACACACACACACACAACACACACACACACACACACACACACACGTACATAGTTTTTCCGTTCATCTTCAATATTATCATTCCCTGATATCCCAACCACTGCACTATCACCATCCACCATCATTACACTATCATCACCATACCACCACCACCAATTCACCTTCATTATTATTTTCTACACTACCATCACCACCACTACACCATCACCACGAACCACACCACAACCACACCACAACCACCATACCACTACTCTACATCACCACCACCACCACCACCACAACAACCACCACTAACACCACTACATCACCACAACCACTACTACTACTTACATCACAACCACCACCACCACTTCACTACATCATCACCACCACCACCACCACCACATCACCACTCATGCCTTTTCATTCTGCAAATTTCAGTAGAATGTCTGGAAGGTAGAAAAGGTCACGGGCTGGATATACGCTTATTTTTTTCTTCTTTCCCTCCCTCCCTCCCTCCCTCTCTCTTTCCCTCTCTCTCTCTCTCCTCCCTACCCCCTTCTCTGTCTCTCTCTCTCTCTCTATCTATCTATCATTCTATCTCTATTTCTCGCTTCCTTCCTCTTCTCCTATCCCATCTCTCTCCTTTCTCTCTCTATCTATCTATCTATCATTCTATCTCTATTTCTCGCTTCCTCCCTCTTCTCCTACCCCACCTCTCTCTCTCTCTCTCTCTCTCCTCTCTCTCTCTCTCTCTCTCTCTCTCTCTCTCTCTCTCTCTCTCTCTCTCTCTCTGTGTCCACCTTTCCCCTTTAGTCAGTATTGGAGTCATTAATCAGACGGTATATATATGTAAAACCTTGTGGGCATTACTTACTTTATCCTATTGCCCTTCCCACTCCATCCACTTTATCACACACCTCTCACTCCCTCACTCCCTCTCTCACTCTTTCTCCACTCCATCCACTTTATCACACACCTCTCACTGCCCTCTCACTTTTCCCCACACCTCTCTCTCCCTCTCACTCCCTCTCACTTCAATTTACTGTACTTCTCTTACTCCCTCTCACACATGTCACTTCAATTTACTTTACTTCTCTCCCTCTCATTCCATCTAACTCTACTTTATCACACTCCTTTCCCTCTCATTCAATCTCATTCTTTCCCACTCCATTTTTATTTTATCACATTCCTCTCCCTCTCACTCCCTCTCACTTCAATTTACTTTACGCCTCTCCTCTCATTCCATCTAACTCTACTTTATCACACAACTCTCCCTCTCCCTAATTCTCACTCACTATTTCCACTTCACATCCCTCTCATTTTATTACTCCTCCTTTCCCTCTCATCCCTCTCCAACTCATCAGGATATACGAGAATCACAAGGTTAGATAACAAAATAAAAACGAAATTAAAAGAGTTAACGGGAGTAACTCACTTTTGTTTACTTTGGAGCTAGTGCCATGATTCCTCCAAAGTATATATATAATTATGCCAGGAAACAGGACCATGGCATGAACAAAAATAATGGTGTTTTTCTGTTGCTTGTTTACTTGGAATAGTTGCATGCATGGGAGTAAATCAGTTGCTCCAGGATTTTTTTTTTTTTTTTTTTTTTTTTTTTTTTTTGTATTTCCCTCTTCAGCCTACCTACCTGCCTACATACCTACATACCAACCTGCTCTCCTAAACCTCTGCCTATCTATCTGCCTACCTACCTTCCACAAAACATGCCTCTTTTATCCTTATACCTACCTACACAGTACCATTCTCACCACCTACCGACCTACCTACCTACATTCCTGACAACCTACTCTCCTACCCACCGACCTACCTACCTACCTTCCTGACAACCTACTCTCCTACCCATCTACCTACCTTCCTGAAAACTTGCTACCTACCCATCTATCTACCGACCTACCTACCTACCTTCCTGAAAACTTGCTACCTACCTTCCTGCTCTCCTACCCTTTATATATATATTCCGTTTAGTTGGTGTTCCCACCTTCCCACCAACCTGAGACCTCCAATATTTACCTGTCAACCTGTAACACACATCTACATTAGCCACCTCTCTCCCTCTCCCTCTCCCTCTTCCTCTCTCCCTTTCCTCTCCCTCTTCCTCTTCCTCTCCCTCTCCTCTTCCTCTCCCTCTCCCTCTTCCTCTCCTCTTTCACATTTCCCAAACCACCTCCTCCCCTTTGTATGGTAATAATGTCAAATAATATGACACTGTTTTGATAATTACGCAAACATCGGATTTCCCCCACAGTGTGTCACAAAGCACCACCACCACACAACACAACATACAGTATAAAAAGAGTCTCTAATCAGTAGTTTCTGAGGTCTGCTTGAAGGTATATTATGTTGTTGTTGCCTCCAGATATTAAAGTATCGTCGCCAGTTACCACATTGCAAGAAACTCTACGGTGATTGCACGCCATGTTTAAATATACTCGTGTGTGTGTGTGTGTGTGTGTGTGTGTGTGTGTGTGTGTGTGTGTGTGTGTGTGTGTGTGTGTGTGTGTGTGTGTGTGTGTGTGTGTGTGTGTGTGTGTGTGTGTGTGTGTGTGTGTTTATACATATCAAATAATTTTATAGTGCTAGTAAATATCATAAAGTATATTATATTAAGCAATTCCTTTTATACTTTTACACAATTATAGATCACATTCTTATTATCTATTCCTTAACCACTCTTATGTAGTCCACTCGTCGATTTATTGAGCGCCTCCTCTCTCTCTCTCTCTCTCTCTCTCTCTCTCTCTCTCTCTCTCTCTCTCTCTCTCTCTCTCTCTCTCTCTCTCTCCTTCCTGACTACTCTATTCATTTCCTTTCCACACGTTTTTTCCATTTGATCTCCACTCCTATCTTCTTCTTTTACCTAAGCACACTTCCTCCTCCTCCTTCTCTCTCTCTCTCTCTCTCTCACACACACACACACTTCCCTCTCTCTCTCTCTTTCTCTTTCTCTCTCTCACACACACTTCCCTCTCTCCTTCTCTCTCTCTCTCTCTCACACACACACTTCCCTCTCTTTTTATCTCTCTCTTTCTCTCTCTCTTACCCATCTCTCTCTCTCTCTCTCAACTCAATCTTCTCGCTTCACCACATCTTATATCTTGTTTATCCCCTCCCTGTCCCCTCTCCTCTCCCTCCACTCTCCTACTTGCTTTCAGTTCGGTGTCTCCCTCCCTCCCTCCCTCCCTCCCTCCTTCCTTCCTCTCCCCCACTTCTCCTCCTCCTCATTCCTCACCTGTGCTCTTCTTCCTTTTTCTCTCCGATGTCTCACTTCCCTTTCATTTGGATTTTTCTCTCTCCTTCATCATTCCCTTCTCTCTCTCTCTCTCTCTCTCTCTCTCTCTCTCTCTCTCTCTCTCTCTCTCCTCTCTCTCTCTCTCTCTCTCTCTCTCTCTCTCTCTCTCTCTCTTTCCTTAATTCCTCTCTCCATCTCACTCATTCATTCCCTTCTCTCATTCCTTACTTTCTCTTTTTCTCATTCATTCACTTCGCTCTCATTTTCTCCTTCCTTGCTTTCTCATTCTCTTTCATTTTATCATCTCCCTTTCTCTTGACATTCTTCCTTCCCTTACTATTTCCTCCTTCTCTCCACTTTTCTTCCACCATTTTCCTTTCTCTTTACCTCGCTATCTGCCTTCCCTTACTCCCTCCCTCCCTCCCCCCTCCCCCTTACCCCCTTTTTCCTCCTCTAAATCGCCTTGTACTCCTCTCTCTCTGCCTCCCTCCTTCCTTCCTTCCCTACACCCCTTCCCCCCAATAGTCTGAGTGCCACCTCCATCACAACCAAATGACGTGAGAGAGAGAGAGAGAGAGAGAGAGAGAGAGAGAGAGAGAGAGAGAGAGAGAGGTGGCGTGCAGTGCCAGACCTAATATGTGCCGCCTTTGGTGAGGATGGTAGTGTGGTGGTAGTGTGGTAGTAGTTAGGTTGTGACGTAGTTATGTGGTTGTGTCGTGGTTGTTGTTGTTGTTGAGTTCCTCAAGCTGTCAGGTTGAACAGTCCCGAGTCTCTCATGTAGGTCATGATCTGGACAGAGTATTCCCATAAGACCCTCACAGAATGTGTGTTGCGTTGTTGGTGAGTGTGGTTATGTTCAGTGTGTAGTCTCCCATAATGAGTTCATTAGTGTGAAGTGTTATGTTGCATCCTGGATAGGCGCCTATCCTTGATGACTCCATCCAGCCTCTTCTTAGAGTCCACATTGCACCTGGCTATACATGTAGATCCTCATAATCCACCTGGTCAGATCTCACTGAAAAGGGAGAACTAAAAGGATGAATGTCAGGAGGCCATGCAAGCAGCTGAGTGCCTGGATTGAGTGGTGATTGATCTGAGTAAGGACGAGCTATGAAAGCCAATCTGTGTGGGATAGGAAAGGGTTAGGCTACATGGTGCTGTGGGTCAGTACAGACTGTGACAAGTATTTGAGTCACACAGGTCAAATTAATCCTTCATCTTAAAGACTTAGGTATAGTATATAGTGTGCTGTAGTGTGTCTCAATGAGGTCACAGTCGGTTTGAATAATCCATCATTGAACTTACAATATAGTGTTTGTATAATGTGGTTTTAGTTTCTTTGTTACGTCCAAAAGTTGTAGCCTACTGGTAAGTAATCAGAGTGTTGAGGCTTGCTGTGCATTTGTGTTTTAAATATTTCCATTGTTTTTTAGGAATGACATTAATGTATTGTATGGTCACGCCAAGTATTCCGTGTGGGGATAAGGGTAGTGGGTATCAGAGTATGTTTTTATGATGCGGTGTGTTGAGTAGTTGTGAATTTGGCTGAGATAATTATTTATAACTATGTATGAGGTAAACGAGGCGTGAAGTGTGTCGAGGTCTGCGTTTTGATGTGATTATGTGACTGCAATCTTCGTGTGCGTCAGAGCCCATGTGTGTGTGTGTGTATGTGTGTGTGTGTGTGTGTGTGTGTTGTGTGTGTGTGTGTTGTGTGTGTGTGTGTGTGTGTGTGTTGTGTGTTGTGTGATGTTGGTAAGTCGTGCATGTATAAGTTCAAGAAAGGTGACATTACGAATCCTTTGGGGGACACTGTTTGTATGTGGTTGGTGGTGGTATGGTAGTGTGGTGTTAGTATGGTGAAGAGAGAGAGAGAGAGAGAGAGAGAGAGAGAGAGAGAGAGAGAGAGAGAGAGAGAGAGAGAGAGAGAGAGAGAGAGAGAGAGAGAGAGTTCAATAATTCAAGAGGAGGGGTGTGAGAGAAGTGGCACAGACTGAAAGAAGGATAGCATGGTCAACTGGGTAGGGAATCAATTTTCTCTCCGTCTTCCTTATTATCTGGCTCCCTCCAGTTTTTATTTATTTCTCTTTCTCTTCTTCGCTTCCTCTTGTCACTGTCTTTCTCCTCTAATACACATTCATTCTTTTTCTCGCTCACGGTCTCACTCTGAATCAATCTATGTCTCTCTTTCTTTACTTTCTCCTTCCTTTTCCTCTCTCGGTCCCTTCCCTCTTTCTCCCTGTTTTCTTTCCAATCCATTTAACTCTCCCTCTCTCCCTTCCCTTTCTCCTCCCTGTCCCTACCTATCCCTTCGTCTTTTCCTCTCTTTCCTCCTTCCCTTTCTCCCTCACTTCCCTCCCTTTCTCCTCCCTGTCTCTATCAATCCCTTCGTCTTTCCCTCTCTTCGTCTCTTCGTCCTTTCCTTCCTTCCTTCCCTTTCTCCTCCTTGTCCCTATCTATCTGCGTACCAATTTCCTGTCACCACGGGCAGGCCACTTGGGTCAGTTTGTGGAACCATAACTGTGGTGTGCCTTTATGGTCAAATTGATAGCTGGCCATACTTTCACTCACACTCTCTCTCTCTCTCTCTCTCTCTCTCTCTCTCTCTCTCTCTCACTTCTTTACTCACTTTTTCCCTTTTCTCTCTCTCTCTCACTTCTTTACTCACTCTTTCCCTTTTCTCTCTCTCACTTTTTGCACTCATACTCGCTCTCACCTCTTCATCTATGACACACACTCTCTCTCTTCTGCCTTTCACTCGCACACTTGTTGTCCCTCCACTCTCACACCCCTGCCTGCCTCTCTCACTCACTCACTCACTCTCATTTTCATTCCCTCTCTTATTTGGATTTCTCACGCTCTCTCTCACTGATCTTCTCTCTCGCTTTCCCATCCCCTCCCTCAATCGCATTCACCCCTCTCTCTCTCTCTCTCTCTCTCTCTCTCTCTCTCTCTCTCTCTCTCTCTCAACAAATATTATATTACTGTACCAAAATAGCAAGTGGGAAGAATGTTATTATGGTCAATGACGTATTTAGTGTCATTGTTAACTATTATTATTATTATTATTATTATTATTATTATTATTCCAGTGTAATGATCACACATTTTATCTGGCAGGTGACGGAAACAACAACAACAACAACAACAACAACAACAACAGGCCAATCTTTCCCCCTGAGGACAAATTTAAGGTTCTGGAAAGGGAGACCACCTGAATGATGCTGCAGGTGACGACGACGAAGGGAACCACCACCTGCAGGAGATGATGATGATAAACAACAACAACAACGAGGTGGCCGAAAGGAAAGGGCACCTGCTGAATTATTAAGACGTTACTCGCTATACGAGTGGTGGTGGTGGTGGTGGTGGTGTGGTGAGGGAGTGATATATATTGGTGGTGGTGGTGGAGTGTGAGGGAGTGATATATATTGGTGGTGGTGGAGTGTGAGGGAGTGGTATATTGGTGGTGGTGGTGGAGTGTGAGGGAGTGATATATATTGGTGGTGGTGGAGTGTGAGGGAGTGATATATATTGGTGGTGGTGGAGTGTGAGGGAGTGATATATATTGGTGGTGGTGGAGTGTGAGGGAGTGATATATATTGGTGGTGGTGGAGTGTGAGGGAGTGGTATATTGGTGGTGGTGGTGGAGTGTGAGGGAGTGATATATATTGGTGGTGGTGGAGTGTGAGGGAGTGATATATATTGGTGGTGGTGGAGTGTGAGGGAGTGATATATATTGGTGGTGGTGGTAGAGTGTGAGGGAGTGGTATATATGTGTACACTCACACTTCTGTATGTGTATATCGTAACAAATCAGAGTGCTAATTTAAGACTGCTTGCTTGCTTGCTTGAGGGACCAATCTGAAGGCTTCCATGCATGCTATACAGTATACTACTGAAGGTGACGACGACGAAGGTGTGTGTATGTATGTATGGATGACTAACTTGACTACAGTGCCGCTACGGAAAGTGAACAAGGGAGAGATAATGCCAAGATTGAATCTCACCTAAACGCGACCATCAAGGGGCACCATTTGAAAACAGAGTTGCCTTGAAAAAAAATATAAAAAATAAAGTGACGACAAAATACGACGACGACGACGACGAACTGGAGTTAGATTGTTGTTGTCGTCCGGGCCAACAGAGGTTACGACGGCGACGAGGACGACGGCGGCGGCGGCAGTGGTGGTGGCGGCGGCGGGATGCGGCGGTGGTGGCGGTGGGTGGCGTGTGCGAGTGGGTGGCTGGCGTTGGTGTACGTGTTCTTCCTGGCCTTCGTGACCCTGGTGTCCCTCACAGACCCTTCACTCACACGCCCACACGCACAGCAAGCACAGGTCATAGCGGTGAGTCTTAGGCACGGTCACGGAAGGTTATTGGCTATGTAGAATATTGGGATCAGGTCAGGAAAGGTCATGGGTATAGTGGAAGGTGTAGAGGTCAGGAAAGGTCATGGGTATAGTGGAAGGTGTAGAGGTCAGGTAAGATAATTGTGGTAAGTATTAGGGTCAGGTCAAGGGAAGGTCATATATAATATAGATAGTGGTAATTGTTAGGTCATAATTCGAGATAAGTGTCAGGATCAGATAAGTGGTGCATGGGGTTAGGTCATATATAAATAGAAGTAAGCGTTGGGGGTCAGGTGATAATGGTGTGAGTTAATTAAAGTATTGAGTATTAAAATAAGTTATAGAGGTGTGTGTTGTGGTTAGGTCATAATTGTGTAAGAATGACATCTTGGATGGGAAGGAAGGAGGAGGAAGGAGGAGGAAGGAAGGAGGGAGGAAGGAGGGAGGAAGGAGGGAGAAAGGCATGTAGGTAGAGGATGGGGAAGAAAAGGAGCAAAACGAAGGAGAACGAATGAAGGAAAGACAAAAATAGAGCAATTAATCCACCAAGAGTTAGGAGAATAAAGGAGCGAAGGAAAGGAGGGAAGAAAGAATTAAAATCAGTGAGAAGGGAAGGAAGAAAATAAATAAGAAATAAATATATATAGGAATGAATGAAGGAAGGCAGGAGGGAAGGAATGAAGGCAGGAGGTAAGGAAGGAAGGCAGGAGGGAAGGAAGGAAGGCAGGAGGTAAGGAAGGAAGGCAGGAGGGAAGGAAGGAAGGCAGGAGGTAAGGAAGGAAGGCAGGAGGGAAGGAAGGAAGGCAGGAGGTAAGGAAGGAAGGCAGGAGGTAAGGAAGGAAGGCAGGAGGGAAGGAAGGAAGGCAGGAGGGAAGGAAGGAAGGCAGGAGGGAAGGAAGGAAGGTATAATATAAGGGGACACTAAGAGCACTAAAGGCTGTAAGGACATCTTGAAATATCGAACACAATGTAAATAAAAAACCCTGTGAATTAAGCTCCCAGACACAACTGACCAAGTCCAATACAGTACCATAGTGTATAGTACAACAACTCATCCAAACACAATTAACCAACTGCCAATTCGGTATCAGAGGACACATTTATTTCATAAGGATTTTGTTTTATTATTATGTTACAAGATATGTATATACCTTCGTGGAATATTCTACTGTATTAGGAGGCTAGTCGAGTCCTCCAAACTAGACCAGGAAACAGGTCAGTAGGTCAGAATACATTATAGTCTATGGATCTATTTTGTAGTATTGTTTAGAAAATTCATCAGTAACTTTCCAATTTACCGACGACATAGATATGATCCCCATAAGATGAATTATCGTCTCTTGAATGTTTTCGTTACTTGTAACGAGGAGGTTGTGTGATTGCTTTGGCTGGAATGTCTGTTTGTTTATATGTCTCTCGGCCTGCATGTTGGTGGTATAGCTAGGATTACTCAAAACATTCGGCGAGGATTTTTGTGTGATATATAGATTCAGTAGTTTCATCTCTCTCTCTCTCTCTCTCTCTCTCTCTCTCATATCCCGTCCTTCCTCTCTCTCTCTCTTCCTTATGTGACACTGAATACGTATTAGTGAGTTGGTCTGAAGTAACACTAGCCAAGCTAAGCCAGCCAGACGCCATCTCAATTCCCTCTTGCATTTTAACGTGTAATTGGACTGGGATTCAAACAAACAAACACACAGAGAGAGAGAGAGAGAGAGAGAGAGAGAGAGAGAGAGAGAGAGAGAGACTAACTGAAGACAACGGCCTTGATTGATTATCGACAGTTCCTCAAGGTGCAACAACATAATGCTGAGATTGGTATTGGTAAGAAAAACCCACATAAGTTCGGAGAGGAATAATAATTAACAGAGAGAGGAATACAACGTTTCGGACTGGAATTATTACACGAGAATAGGATAGTGTTAATCTACATTGCACCTGTTATTGTCATCTTCTAGCCTAGCCCATTAGTTCTTATTTGCATATAGTTTTAACAACAACTACTACTACTACTACTACTATCCTACTACAATAACAACATCAATACTGTACCTTACACGAGGCGATGCAAGCAGAAAGACCCGTGTACAAAGCGAATAATTATTAATGAGTAGCCTTTAATCAATGCCGTGACCATGACAGCTCTCTCAATCGTGGATGTGAAGAAGGTGTAGGTGATCCTAGGGTTACTTTAGGCAGTTCACATAAACAAACCCATTCATTTTCACGGACAAACGTATAATACAGTAGTGCTGGAGAGTAATACCACAAATCATTAGAACTATCTCACCTTGTTTTTTTTTTACTTCATGATTACACCATTGTTTACGAATTCAACCTTGGTTTTTTGGTACCATAAAATAACTATGTCTGCTACACTCTTTCACAATCATGACAGAAACGGAACTGCTGATGACATGCAGTACACTTATATTCCAGAAATGAAGCGATATTCAAGATAATAGTGCTCGTGATACAGTGGGCCAAAGTATTCAAAAATATCCGTAGTGTATACGATGGCGTGGTGCCGGTACAATGACTCCATAGACAAACAGTAGAGCCATCGTATCGGTTCCACGCCTTAGTATACACCACAAAATTTATATTCTTGAATATGGTCCAGTAGGCTACACAACACAACGTATATCACTCTACCTTCAGACAGTCACTCAGAAGAATACAACTAACAAACACACAGGTAGTCATAAGATCGACTGTTGTTACTATTTCGAATACAGTATAATTATATTAGTCGAAGCTTTTTTTGCGGGCTTAGTCATATGGGTTCGATGCGTGAGTTCGGGATGGGTTATTTCTACTAAGCATACACTATAATACACTATTATAAGACCTAAATTGTGTGCCAGCAGCTGTTTCGATTTGGATCTTATTTGGTGTGATCTTTTCGTACTTACATTGTAGTAATTTCACAAGTTCTCTATCTGACGTACAGCCATGGCTGATAGTGCTTGACCAGGGTCCAAGGAGTGTTGGTGAGCAACTGAACAGAGTTCGAACGAGTGAATTTTCCAAACCATTCTCAACGTTGAGAGAGGTTTAGAAGACTCGCTTTTTCGAACTCTGTTCAGTTACTCTACAGCACTCCTTGGACCCTGGTCAAGCACTATCAGCCATGGCTGTACAGTTGAGCAAGTAGAAAGTGCAAGAAAAATATGAGTGTTTATGGCAAAATCTTTCAGTTCTATGTAATAAATCTTGGTTTTCTTATCAATGAATCAATTAAGACTCCACAGCCAATGTAAAGTGGAACGTGACTGAATGAAAATGTTGAGTGGTAACCAGACGTGGACATAAACACTCATAGTTTACTTGCACTTTCTACTTGCTCAACTGTACAGTACAACGCAATAACAATGACATTTAGGAATGTGAGTTTCTGCAATTATATTATGGGTAGGCAGAATCATGAGTATAGATGGTGTTGTTGTTGTTGTTGAAGTTCCTCAAGCTGTCTGTCCGAGTAGCCCCGAGCTCCTGAGGAAGGCCATGGCCTGAACCGGGTTTTCCCACAGTGCCCTCAGAGTGTATGTTGTGTTGTTGGCGAGTGTGGTTGTTTGTATTGCAGTCTTCAATAATGTGTTTAATAGTATGGGGTGCTGTGTTGCATCCTGGACAGGCATCCGCAGTGGCTTCATTCAGCCTCTTCTGATATGTCAGATGGTTTATACCGGCACAGTCGATTCGAACTGAAGATTTTTTTTCGAACGAAAAAGACCCCCTTAGACTTTGAAATATCCTTTAGACCTTAGTTAAGAGGCTAGAGAGGAGGGACAAATACCACGAAGGAAATACTGTATATGGAGAGGGAAAGTTGTAGAATTACTGAAGGATACTGCCTCGCGTTTGGAAAAATCACCATTATTGATATCTTATTTACCATATTTTTCATGGTGTGGGGAGCTCGAGAACCAGGAGTGGAAAATTAAATCATAATATAAAAGGAGAGTTAGAAATACCCAGTAGAATATGTCATACTCACATTCAGTCCATACTAAACTCTTAAAGTACTGCCCACCTCACCACATGCAATAGCCCCCATTGAGGGTTTAGTAGAGGTGAATTGAATGTCACAATAAAGAAGGCAATATAATAGCAAGGTTAAGCTATGTCCCAAAATCATAAGGGATTTGGCAGTGCTGGTTATTTGTAATTTTATTCTTACGATTTTTGTATAGATGATTAAATTCATAAATCTATATTAAGAAATATTAAGAGATTTTAGGTGCAGACAGTATATATTGTGAATCCTAAGTTGTGTTAACAATACTGGGTTTAATTTATATGGTATAATTGTACATGACAGGCACGGGGGACATGGAGCTTTGGGACACTGCGAGGGGGTCGTGGTGCCCGACTACCCTGGTGTCAACCCCTCCGGTGGCTGGATCCGCCAGGTCCTGCCACTGCCCTTGTGTCCTTTCCCGGCTCTGGCAACACTTGGGTCCGCTACCTCCTCCAGCAGGTCTGTTCTATCCGATGCTGCTTTAATTTACCTTGCATTAAACATGTCATACACCTTTGGGTCATAAAGCCATCTTATCGGTTCTCATAATCATCTAGCCTTTTTTAATTTCTTTACATGTCACTTAACACTTGCAGGCAATTCATGCTCAATATTTCAGTGACACCTACATAGTTCCTGCTATTGTCATTCCTTTTAAAGGCTAATGTATGGGAATACTGTACTGTATTCAAGCAACTCTACTTATAATACAAACATTGGCTCTTACCACCATACAGGCAACGGGCTACTATTCAGGCAGTGTGTACAAGGACTACGCCCTCATGAAGAATGGCTTCCCCGCTGAATCTGTGTCCAATGGTTCTGTGGTGGTTGTTAAGACTCATGAGTGGGGTCCGGAGGTGAGTCACAACCCCTCCTATCCACAAAGCTAGCATTATTTAACTTATTTTCTCATTAGCATTCCTCTTAGTCACATCAAGACCCATTAGTTAATGCTGCAGCACTGTACTTGATATGACAGATGCTGTTTTCCTGCTCCAGTTTAGTTATATTCCCAAAGTTCTTAGTTTTGTTATAATTTTTGAATAACACCAACATGATGCCTTTTTTTTTTTTTTTTTTTTTGCCAAAGATCTGACCACACAATCTTTTCAAGCACTCCTACTTAATACCTTGGTCGTGCCTTCTGATGTGGCCCCACAGATGAGAAAGGTGTTCTCACGCGCAGTGTTGGTGGTGAGGGACCCGTACTCCGCTATCCAGGCCGAGTTCAACCGGCAGAGTGGCGGCCACATAGGACATGCTCAACCTGACAAATACACTAGGGACGGAGGACGCTGTGAGCTCTCTTGCCCTTTTTTATTACTATTTTTTTTATCATTATTATTACCTGCATCACCCTATGGAGCAACCATGTGATCACAACAGAGGCTTACTTATCTTTCTAACAATATTATTTAGCCCTCTGTGCATTCTGAGTTCTGGGTCATCAACACTCATACATATATGACATGTGAACCAATACCCAGCTGTACAGAGATGAACAAGAAAGAATATAATTAAATAACCTTATGAATAATGACTTATAATGAAGTTTCTACTGAGTTATGAAATTGATCCTAGATTAGTAGGGTAACTCCATTCATGCAAAACTTACTCCATTTATATAATGTATATAAAACATATTAAGAAAAAGGAACATTAAGTAAATACTAATATATATATCATGAATTACTAATTAACAGACTGGGAGAAGTTTGTGACGACCAAAGCACTAGCATGGATGAACACAACACTGGACTGGCTCAAATTTGAGGGTCCACTACACCTGGTCTTCTACGAGGACCTCTTGGACAATCTACCCGAGGAGATGAGACGGATTCTTGAATTTTTGGACCAGGAGGTGAGCGAGAGTAACTTTGACTGCATGGTTCGCCACCAGGACGGGATCTACAAGCGCAGGAGAAGACCACTTAACTTTGACCCCTTCACGGCCAAGCTGCGGGCTTTAGTGGACAGATGTCGGAGGTTGGTGGACCGGGCTGTAAGGGAGATGCTGGCTGGTGGCGATGTATCACTTGTCGTCAACAACATGAACTATGCGAATGTCAGTAAAGAAAACCACAACCCCGGGGACAGATGATGGTAGTGATCTGCCTTCAGCAGCTACCAGAGACGGAATGTTACCAATATAGCAATGGCACAAAGTAAACCTGAGAGTGGTGGTATCTGTGTATATAAACCATCACTCTGCATTTGTACTTTCTCCTGAATAAACTAAAACATCAGGAAATTCCACTATCAGCCATAGAAAATTATATTAGCAATAAGAGTCACAGACAATTGTCTGTGATCCTAAATAAAACTGATTTAACAGAATATTCAATTCTAATATTTTACTGTCAAATTTTATTTGTCATCTGCAAAACCAAAGCCAAAGACCTCTAGGCAGCATTGAAATAAAGCCTCGATACTTTGGGATTACACCTCATACTGTGCATTTTTTCTTTATTCCCCTCAACCCCTAGTGAAGTGATTGTGATATGACAGAACCAGCTGTGTTTTACAGTGGCCTATAGGACTTAGAACTACAGTTGTAGTTAGATACTTAAACATTCAACAAATAGTGAAGTCCATATTTCTGTAGATAAGTAACATACAACCCTTTACCCTGGGGATATGTTTTGGACCTAAAAAGGCTTCATAGGACTTGAAAGCAGTCATGGTGTTAGAAGGCTGGAAAATAGATGCAAACTTCATGTCATTGGACTGAAAAGTAGTCACAATAAAATGTCACAGGGTAAAATGCTGGAGTGACAGTGCCATGTTCTCCTTCTTGAAACATGCTCATTAAGTAATTTTTTAACTACTGTATTAAATTTTATCTCATATGTATGTTGTTGTCATTCATAGTTCATACCAATTAGTACAGAACTCTGAAAGCAATGTTACTGTGCACTGCAACATTGTAACTCAGAATTTGATACTGAGCAGCTGGCCACAAATGTAACCAATTCACCATGATACTTGTCTGTATGAGAAAATGAGACAAGAACTTTCCAGTTTATTCAACTATTTTTGTTTGTTTCAATTATTTGTTTAGTGTACAGTACTTGATACGGTACCCAGCCAACACATAAGAATGGAGGAGATTATCTGAAGCAGATGATGCACACATTTGAGACTTTGCTCAGACTTTGTTTGGATGAAAATGAATGTACAGTAGTATCTTAATCATCCAAATATAACAATTAAGTTCCTTCTATTTTATAGTGTATGTAATTTATTGTAGATATTATGGAAATACTAGTTAAAATCTCAAAGGGAAGAACATATGCCACTGGAAAATGTCCTCAATTCTTGTTAATATATTTTACATATGCACGAGTATGTATTCTGATTTTATATAAAGACACATTTATTAAGTCTTTTCTAAGGTAAAGTGCCCTGTTTACTGAACAATACAAGTGAGGCATCAAATATGGTTGTGATGAATTATATATAACGTTGTCTAACCTTCAACTGCAGCTGATGGAGTGTGTAACTATCTATGACCAACAACAAATAATTAGTCTTACTGGAGAAGAGCACTTTGTATATCAAAAGGTATGTACAGCCATGGCTGAAAGTGCTGGACCAAGGTCGTAGGAGTGTTGGAGAGCAACTAAACAGAGTTCGAAAAAGTGAGTCTTCTAAACCTCTCTCAATGTTGAGAATGGTTTGGAAAATTCACTTGTTCGAACTCTGTTCAGTTGCTCGCCAACACTCCTTGGACCCTGGTCCACCACTATCAGCCATGCTTGTACATGTTGATCCTATTATGCCATAGAAATTCCATTGTTTGAGGCTTGAGGGTTAGCGGATTATGGTATTGTCAGCAAGCTGGAAGCTATTAATTTTCAAGAATGTCCCAACAGAGCATCATGTGGTCAATTTTTGTCAAAGTTTGAAGGCATCAGTTGCCTCCAATGTGTTAACAAAGTTTTAGCCCTTAATCTATACATGGTTTACCCTGATACTGTACCTTATACTACCAGCAGAAGCTAATTCAAAAACTTTATCCAACACATTAGCTATTTTTTCTTACTGTATGGAAGTTTAACCTTTGGATGTCTGGAGTGCCTTCCTTACTCATGAAAAGCTCATTGTAATTGAATGTCATCTAAAGAAAAGTAATACAAGAGGCCCTTGATATTGCAAAATTATATGGAATATTTCATACTAACCCAGACCACTAAATAGTGTAGGCTATATAGTACATCACAAAAGCCATGGAAACATTAATAACTCTTAAATAATGGACTATGTGTACAGTGAAGTGGCTGCTAAATTTGTGTTACATACAGGATTTCCAGTATCATCAGCTGTTGTCTATGAGTTAGAAGAAAGTTTGTGTATATGGCAATAACACTAAACTAATGTAGCACTATGATGCTTCTGTGAACTTACTTGAAAGGACCACATATGTTTGAACAGACACAACAAAGGTTTGGTAACATTGGGCCATGGTCATAAAACCTCAAGGGCCAGACAGTGCCATTGACCAATACAAAGGGGCTACACATTACACATGCAGCCATTGTACTGGTCAGTGTCATCACACAGCCAGTGATGTTTTCTGGACGGGTCCTATGTACTGTAGGTATGTACTGGACAGTAAACCCTCACAATACACTGGCTGTACAAGCATAATAAATCTGTGTATAAAGAAGTCTTGACCCTGAGGAAAATAAAGGGTTAATGAATTGCTGTAAGACTTCAATATAGTGTATACAGCATAATAATTATATTCTTGCACAAGTACAGACAATTGTTGTATAAATGACATGCCATTTTGTGTATAATGAGAGGAACTGTATATGATTACTATTCAGCATTCATAAACTGTTAAACACGAGTATCCTCAATTTCATTTCTGTAACCTAGAATATGTTTAAAATGTACAGTAGCATTATCCATTGTCTCAAATCCTTTCTTCTTTACTAACTGTGATAGGAAAAATTACCTATACTGGGCCAGATTCAGACATTGCTACATAATTTTGATTGCAGACATGGAATAAATTTCATGAACTCTTAATATTGGTTTCTTGGTTTACAGGTGATACCATATACTTTTTCCTGATATAATATGGCAATCCCCAAAAAGATTGATGTGGTTACTTATGTATTATTTTATTACAGGCAAAAACTGCTGTACTGAGTACAGTAGTAAAGTAGTAAATATAAAATAACTTTCATGTTACCTCATGGCTGTCTAGCAATGAGTGCCGCCCAACTTTTCCTTATTATTGTATTGTACTGTACATGTAATGTTAGAATGCACTATTCACAAAAATAGATCTTGTAATACTTGGTATAAATAGTATTCAAAAGTTTATTTTGGTACAGTACTTCCAAAAATTAATAATGATGCCAATCTAAATAAACAGAGTTCCTTCGCCATGGATATCTTTGACATACAGTACATGTAGTTATGTACTGTACAGTTGGTTCACCTATCTACCTACGTGTATTTCTATAATGAGATATTCTTTTTACACAGTGGGGTCCAGACTAAGGGCCAAAATCAACTGAAATCATTGTGTTGCCCAGAGCTGCTTTGGTAGGTTGATGATTAGCATAATTAGTGCTGATATTGATGAAGCTTAACCTGTAAAGGCAGCTCCCAGCATCCACCTACCCAATCATTCTTTTTGACTACAGCCCGAAGAACAAAATATTGACATAAAGCAACCAAAAACCCATAGCACAGATTCAGAAGGGGAAAGGACATTGAATCCAGTGTGATTTTTCTTAGCATAGTGGTGATGTCTATTGAAGTGATGAAACTCAATTTTGATGGTAAAATTTGTTTCAATTCCAGTCCTTCCTCACTGGGCATTTGCTTTGCGACTGCTCGTAATACAAGTTAACTTTTTATGATTGTCTACTTCTACCTAAATGTTTCGTACAATTACGAAAATGAGGTGATAATTACAGTAAAGAAAGGCTCTTGGTTGAGATGGTGAGGGTGATCCCTATAGTGGCACAAATATTATTGTGATTGTCATACTATCATTGAAAGTGTGTTCTTTACACTGCAAAATCTGATGAGGTATCCAATGCATTCATTTTTACCATTATCCTTCAAAGATAGTTATAAAAGCTTATTGAAATTATAAAAACCATAAGTTCAATATACAGTAATTATGAATGAACATGTAAATAACACACACAGTTTTATATATGAATACACAATAAAATTAAGATGACAGAATAGAACAGGTATAATGCTGGTACATTTTAGGTGTCCTCATAACCAAAGATTTCATTATTGGTGGTGTTCACAAAATATTGAATGCATCTCATTACTGATAACACATTTCCTATCAATCCAGGAATATTATTGGTAGTCAAATATTATATTGGTTCCCTAACCTGCCAATCTTGACTAGTAAAGTATGGTATATATTTCTTACATGCATACCCAAGTAAACAGTAACAATGAACACAATAGAAGACTACTGTGGAAAATAATGTTGTACAGTACTTACCAAAATTCCACACACAAACCCAAGTACACCTCGGTCTCATATAGAACGTGTTCACATAGAACGATTCTAGTATAGAAAGAGTGACCAAAATATAAGTTAAATTATTTTACAAAACGATTGCATCCATATAGAACGGGTGGCGAAAATAAGTGAAGCAAATCTGAGGAGTTCTTATACAAAACGAGCCAAATCATAATGAACATGTCAGGAAATTATATCACTGGCATCTGTGAAGTGTGTGTGTGTTCCCTCCATGGTTCCCCCCACTTTTCCCACGGTCCTTCCCCCTACCCTCAGTCTCCATTCACCCTAGCCCAAGGTCAAGGGAATATAGGACTAGTGTGCGTTGTGTGTGACTCGCTCGTATTTAGTGATTACGAGTTAACCACCAACTCTCAGTAATTTCAGGTTATGCATTTACAAAACAGAAGGTCATATTCTTCCATATACAGAAGGAAGTTATTTCTCGGAAAGAGAAAGGAGAAGGAAGCACCAGGGTTAATAACAGTAAACAAACAATGATCACACATTATCTCTTATCTCCCCCCTTAATTTCAGGGCCAATTTTGGTGATTGATCGACCAATTGTAATTTTCTCCATAGGATACGTGTATCACATTGAATGACGTCTTCTATCGACCTATTAGAGAATTAGACGTTCTATACAAGACCGAGGTGTACTGTACAGTAAATAAATAATACTGTAACTAAACCTTATAGAAAATATTACTCCACTCATTAACTCTAGGATAAGTATGCAACATTGGCTATTGGGTACCACTAAAACTTTGCTAATAGAAACACTTTATGCAAAATTTGAGATAATACTATATAAGTTTAAGAACTGAAGGATGGTATGTGTGTTTACAATGTTTTTTGTTACAAATGTGTGAAGTTGGCCTAGGATCAGAACCAAATACTGTACAAGTTTTCGAAAGTTCCCATAGCACAATAATCTTATTATATACATGTTCTATATGTGGTGAATACCTGCAACCAATTAACTGTCTAGTAGTGAGACTGACTGTTGCTACAAATATAGTATTAAGTGTACAGTAGTACACTTCAAATTACTGCCCAGAGGGACTGACTTTATTCTCTGTGAATATTAGTCATCCTCCACAGGGCTAGAATAATAATTGTTGTAGTAGGATCTGGTAATTTTTTTGCAGATTTGATGAGATCTGCCCACATAGATTAAAAATCCATGTGACGTGTACAGTACTGCAACCGGATTTTTTTTTCCACTACTGTATGGACCGTTAGCACACGGGGGTGCATTTCCCATTGCATGCAGCAATGTAAACTCACTCTCTTTTTATGGTCCCTTCAGGACTGGTCTCATGGAAGGTGAGGCCCCACTTGTAGCTCTTGTGGTAACGTGGACTTGGGCCCACAGCACTGGCTGTGGGATCAATGACCTTCCTGACTTCCTCCCAATCTCCCTGGTGGTCAGAGACCCCCAGACTCCCTGGTCCAGTAAGCTCTGGTCCCATTTCCCTGGGATGTGCTTCAGTAGCCCAGGCATATAGGGCCAGCCCCTCTTTTATTTTAATTTGTTTTTTCACTGCAAGCAGTGTACCAGGGGTCTGTGGGGCAGGAAGCCATTCTGCCCTGGGAGAATATCAGCAACAACAACTACAAATAGTAACCCTATTACATAACAAATTTATTATTTATATTTGTAAACCATTTTTTCTTTGGATGAAGTAATCCATCCTGTTTGGGAGTACTGTACTGTTTCCAGAAATCTTATGGGACACTCTATACCATGAATGGGGAATTTCTGGAACTAATCAGCTAGATGTCTCTGCTGTGCAGTCAATTCATGCGACATGAGCTAAAATATTGGTTTTTAAAATCCCATCAGCATACAAATGCATAGAACCTTGATCATTATGATACTTTTGGAATCCTGCATCGACTTTTTAATAACCTGTATGGATAATTTTGAGATAAGTAAGGCATATGCCAAGGCTAAAATCTATTTATTTGGACAATACAAATAAATATGATTAAGACTGTACTACATATTATGACTTAACATACCCAGTAACATGGTAATATATAAATAGAGTTATTTTTGTGGAGATATTAGTATCTCCTTCACCCAGTGAGCGACAAGGCAAAATTAGCCGAGCGAGACTCGAACCAAAACAAACATCAGCTGAGAGCCTGTCTGGCATCTGCCTGAAAGTCCTCACTCCTCCTTCAGCTGTTGCAACGTCCAGCTACCGTAGTCCATTGTTCTTATAAAAGAACCAAACCAACCACGTAACAATAACCAAAGCGAGCGCCAATCGGACAAACACGTTTGTTTTGTTTTGATTCCCTCCACGATTCGACTAATTCGCCAGCACATTCGAGTTGCCAATTCTCAATTGAAATATGTATTTCAATAAACCAGGAAGTTGATCTATGTAATTCGGAGTTTTAACTATCACCTGCATGTTCTTTTTGTTTATTGTATTTTCATTTACTATGTTTCCAATCAATGGTGTACCTGTTTGGTAATCCCGAGATGGGCAAAATAATCTGAATGCCAATTTCACCAGAAAATCAACTTACCTTTGATCACGAATAGTACTATTTTACCTGTGTTTTACTACTTAGAAAGAATTGTGTAGAAATATGTATCATTTAAGCTCGATGCATTTTTGTTTGTGTATAGAATGACAGAAGGAATATTTTATTTTGCTTGTGTGCGCGATGAACCATCGATTGTGATGCCACCTGGTGGCAACCACGAGTTTAGAAAATTCCCCATTCAGGAAAGTTAATGTCTCTTTATGTCCTTTTCTGTGTTTTATTTCATATTTTAGACACTAGAGGATACTGATGATGGGGCTGCTGTGGACCAAGTTGTTGAGCAAGCCTTAAGGTAAACCTTCTAACCTTTTGAAAGCAATTGGTTTCTCCTAATCATAACAAAAATGTCATAAGTACTGTACAGTGATAAAAAATTAAAGGATGACATTGCTAATGTAAGTATTTTATACTTAACAAGACTAATACTGTAGAGTCTATAACTGTTCTCTGGCACAAATAAATTATCTGGAGTTCGACACAATACAGAAATGGAAAATGACATTGGCACTCAAATGGTTATCAGAAGTGCGGTAAACATTATCAAACTATAACTTTGAATGCAGAACTATGTTGAGAGTTAGGTACAGTACTGTTTATGAAACAGTAAATTTTATGAATAAAATTGTTATGAAAATTACATAGAATGGTACTATGTTTACCCTGTCCCTAATTATAAAAAATGCTCTTGCAAGACTGTTCAATAAAAAAGTTACTCTAGAACCAGGCTATCAAGGCCTTATGATACTCTAAACTATAATTCACTGTATGAGGCCATTTCAGTTAGTACAGGTGCACTAAACCACAGTAAGAGACAGCAGTTTGAATTGATACAAGTACAATTAAAATCCACTTAGAGACTGTCACAATGAAAAACTGACGAAAATATCAATGAGTTAACTGAAAAGTATTTAAAATTCAGTGGCATATTACTCAGGTAAGTAGGCTACTAACACCTCTAAAACACAATGCAAAATCTTGAAGAACTGAATGCTATGGACACACTAGGAAGAGGTGGTGGATAGTCAAAAGGGTATTACAGTATAAAGTAAGCAGGATGGATGAGGTTCAATTATCATTAAATAAGAATGAGTAAATTTAACAAGACCAATTCATAGTTTGTACATCAAATAAAAGAAAAGAAAAGAAAAGCCATTTGCATATTAGTCTTTATCAGCAAGTGTTATTGCTTCATCAAATCAAAATAAAAGGACTATAAGCCACAGCTTATCTTACACTAAGAGGCAGGATCATGCAGTATAAAAATTACCTCTCTATCCTTTAAGGGCCCATTGTGGCTCAGCAGAAACAGCTTTGACTCTCAGAACATAGTCCAGGGGTTTGAAGGCTTACATCCTGGATATAAAAGCAAGCTTAACGGTACATACTCCGTAGATGCTTAGTCCTAACAAATTACAAAATTCATAACATGTGGGCAATTAACCTCATATAAAAATAATTTCCATAATTAGATTATTCAGCCTAATTCCTATAGAAGTTGGCCAGCCTTCTAAAATCTTATCAGTCAGGGCTACAAGTCTACACACAGGTCCTAGGCTGTCTGGACAGTATATACAGTATAGGCCTAACTCGTACAAAAACTAACCAGTCATTTAATTCTAAATGAACCATTCCATCTTAGGAATACCTCTTCATGGAATGGCTAAACCAGTATAGTATTAACTCCTTTACAACATTTACTGGTAGGCTATATATAAAAATATTTACCCAAGTCTTTACATAGCACAGGAGTTTCATCACTTCTTGTTCATTGGAGATTAGATGGTGGGGCTACCTACCCCTAGAGGATGTCTGCACCACATTCAAATTGTACAATTAAATTTCCTTTTAAATACTGTATACAAATAAATCTAGGAATTCTTTCCTTTCAAGATACACTAAACAGGATTACAGGTATGAACGAGGGAGTTATCAAATATTGGAAAAGAAAAATCTTTTACAAGCAATAATATAACGTAAAATTATTATAAACAATCAGTATGTTCTTGCCCTATTAACCAGGTTTAGTTGTTGTGAGAACACCATTTACATTAAAACAACGCAGAAATTTGCCTAATCATAGGAGAGAAAATAATATAACAATAAATACTGTAACTAATGCAGTCACTCACATAACAGTGTATGACATTTCTAGGCTGGTCTAGTTGTTGTGGCACCAGTGTTTGTCTATACAGTAAGCATGTTTAACTGCGAATGAGCAGTATGTGGTTGCTTTTGCTTTTCTTCATCATATACAAAAAAAGTTTCACCTTTCCCTAAGAACGAGAAATAGTGTTGTTGTAGCCCCATTTTCATCGTCAATTAACCCAGTGGACCAAAAATGCTAACTTCACATCAAGTTTTGCAGAGATAAAGATGATTTACTAGGACCAAAGGGGCATCAAAACCATTTGAGTAATGCCTACTGGTAGAGCATATCACTGCAAGCAATATTCCCCTGTGGACAAAAGTTTTACCAGGTACAAGTAATGGTATAGGTTACTACCTATACCATTCTAGTAGAACATAAACTTTCTTCTATTTAGCTCTAAAATATCAACGAAAGAATAACACATGAGTTTTAATGGTGGCTTTCCAAATAAGATGAAATAATAAAAATAATTCTGGAAATAAAAAAAATATGTGTTTAGACTTGCAAAATAGAATTAATTCCTTTGTTTTCTCCTCTTGAAACTTGTGATGCTTTTTCTTTCTCTTCAGCTACTTCTTTTTCTTACCTTTGAAGGGAGTTTTGTCTTTGATTTAGGGGAAGTGAGGTTGGGACTAGGTTGTACCTTGATCTTGGATGATGATGATGATGATGTTGTTGATGCAACATTCTTCAGTCTTTGGAACTTCCTCACTTTCTCGTATTCATTAAAGGTGAGCAACACTTTTGGAGCCACTCTGTCCACGTCTTCCTCTTCAATCTGTGTTTTCTTTTGCCTATGGGATTCACAGGAAAAAATGCATAAGCTTTCCTCTGCCTGTATAATTTACATAAGAAGTGCCATTATTCATCAGCTTGAAAGATTCATGAAAAATCACATCATTAATCCTCAGCCTCAGCAATCAAAAGTATGATTGAACTAGCCATTAGGGTGCTGAGACCACAAACCTTCACCAAGGCTGAGTACAGTACAGTATTACATCTCTCAAAAGGTCCCATCTCCCAAAAATACATTAAGTCCATCAAGCACATTCTAAATGTAATAACTATATTTCTCTCTTCACATTTTATCTGCCCTCTAAATTTTGTGAAAATAACTTTATGGGATATTTTAGAGAAGGCAAAATAAAAGAAAAATACAAGAGAGTGGATGGAAATAAGGGAGACAGAGAACAAAAGTCACTATTGCTGGTTGGTTTAACGAAGTTTATACAATCTTTACCCACCAATTTATATCATTCTAAGATACTTTTCTCCTGAAATGCCCCACATTCAAACGGGGCATTTTGAAAGAGGGTCGAAACATCGTAATAGAAAACAGCAATATACTAAATGATTACCATTTCTCAAATTATTCCCTCACAATAATATGGTAAAAAAATCAACAAACCCTCTCAAAATGTGTATAAAAAAGGGTATTAGTCAAACGTATATCCATAATCACTCCCATTATTTTTTTTATGTCAAATATACTTCTAAATACATGTACGTCATTTCCGGTATATTTGTATAAAAGGTCCACGTGGCAAACATTTACAATTTGTGTATATTTCACAAGGGGACAATGTAATATGTTCATGTGTAATTAATTTAAGAGGAGGTTGCACTTATTTTTGGTATAATAACATATCGAAAATTTCAGCTGTCCAGAGCCAAAGTCCAGTGTTTTCCTGCCATTGTAAACATTGGACAGTCCTGGTAGTTTGCCTAGGTTAGGTCGGTAAATTACGCGCAACCGCCCTTCTATAACTAGGTAATGATTTTAATACATAATAATGTCCTGTTCATGACCTTTTCAATGGTACAAATATAAATGGGGGGTCGAAACGTGAGTTATGCGTACCTTAATTATGGGAGGCTGGTCCTAATAGGAGTCGTCGCTCGGTGCTATCCGCCATGTTTGTTTACATTTCGGACTTATAGAACATGAGCGGATGCGCTCTGTTCCAATATTTTATATATATTTTTTCCTTGATCACTTTATATAGCCGTTTTATAGCATTTACAGTCGTTTTTAGATTGGGGAAATCACTTGTTATGTCCAATCCCTTACCCAACAATCTTGGGAGAGGCGTTGGCAACCAGGGTTTTTGGGTGCGGGAAAAACGCGTAATCCGAGCCAACTTTTAAAAATTAACCTGACCTGACCTGACCTGACCTAACCTAACCTAGACTAGGGCAGACTACCGGGACCTAACCTTTACATTTGATAATGTACGGGAAGAAACATGGCTGGGCTTCTAAACAGTGATCTCATTGGCTAGTCATTTATATTTGTACCATTGAAAAGGTCATTAACAGGACATTATTATGTATTAAAATTATTATTGGTTTCATCACAATATAAAATTTCATGTATGCACCGCGCGCTCATGTTCTATAAGTCCGAAATGTAAACAAACATGGCGGATAGCACCGAGCGACGACTCCTATTAGGACCAGAGCCTCCCATAATTAAGGTACGCATAACTCACGTTTCGGTCACGACCCCACATTTATATTTGTACATTTGACAAGGTCATGAACAGGACATTATTATGTATTAAAATCATTACCTAGTTTTAGAAGCGCGGTTGCTCGTATACAACCGGTAGTTATTCTAAAATATACAATATAGTGAACCCAGTTCTTCTGTTAATTTACCATATATTTGTTCAAAACATTGCATTCTGAAAACCTCGAGTCGAAACCAGATTATGAACAAACGCTTGACTATTACCGTACCAAAAAAAATGAAAAATAGTTAAATAAAGTGTGAAATACCTGAGTGCATTAATATCAGCAGCATTGGCCAACTCTTTAATGAATGCCCAGTGGTGTAATATAAGGAGTGAAGCAGCGTTGTCTTTTATACGGACTTCTTTCTGTTTGTTATATTGGGTTATATCCTTCACAATCTTCTTACTTGGAAACTTCATTGTTTATTTGTTTTGTTTTGTGGGTCCAGGAGGTACTTATATAATCAGTGAGAAGACTACAACCGTAATAACAACACTATTATAATTATATGTCTGAGTATACAGACATTTAATCCAGTTCCAACTTCCAAGTATTTAAATTAGAATCATCACCTCAGACGAGTTGTTGGATTGTTGGGATATGCCTTTGCAACGGCTCACTGGTTTTTTTTTCTTGTGCGTTGTTGTTCTATTTTTTTCTTTTTTTTTCGTCTGAGATGTCTTTCATATAATTTTTCTTTTCTTTTATAAGTTCACTAGCTGTTATTATTATTTTGTAGTAGTAACATTTCTGCAATTAGTTTCTACTTATTTTCCTTGTAAGGTTATTGCATGAATCAGTCTTATATTATGTGTGTATTGTGTACACCAGTATTGGTGAGAACCCCGCCTAACTTATTAGGATTCTCGTTTTTAATTATGTTTTTCCAGTTAATATCTTCTAATGTATTCATTCTTGCCAGTTTGTCAAAGAACCACTTTTACCAGTGGCAGATCTTTTAGGTACTACACTATTTTAGGTATATAGGCCTACATATACCTCAGGGTTTATTCTAACGTGCAGTTGTATCCCTTTTGTGCAGTTGTAAATTCAAAATATGCAGTTGTAAATCCAGATTTGTGCAGTTGTAAATTTGTACTTTGTTTGACTTTGCTTGGGTACCGCAGGGTGTCATAAACTAGGAAGGAACCACAATAGAAGTCACTGATATATAGCTGACCAGAGTTGCAGTAGTCCAGTCTTAAATGTGTGTGTAATTAACTATATATAGTTTTATTCCAAAATGGCCATATATGGCAGATGGCCTCGCGCCCCCCTATATCCATCTCACGCGCCCCCCAGGTTTGGGAACCACTGGTTTAGGTCGTTGGGGCCTCGCATCAGAGTTTGTGCAGTTGTAAATTTTCCTTAGAATAAACCCTGATATACCTTCTCTTTATTATGGTTTACCGGACTATCGGTTAAGAAAATAGCAACACGTAATGAACAGAAAAGCAAGATTAATTAAAGGTCTTTCATCTCGTGAGAGGATAACTCCAGCACTCATTGACTTACATTGGTTACCAATAAAGGCGAGGATTGTGTACAAGATATGTCTTCTAACATTCTGAGCATTAACATTTAGAAAACCGGAGTACTTGACGAATCTTTTAAGAGGTTTTCATGTAAATACCTCCATGGAACTGAGACATAGTGATGAACAATATAGATTAAATGAACCAAGGAGTAATCTGACAATGGGCTTCAGAGCGTTTGAAAGGTGTGCACTAGAGACCCTATAGAACTTTCTATAGGGTCTCTAGTGTGCACCAAAGACGTCATCTGGTTGTCCAAGCGGAGGATTGGGGTACCAAGACCGTCTTGGGAGAGCTTGGTTTCAGTGACGAGAACTGACCAAATACGTAGAATCTGTGTTCTCGTCGTCCAGATACGGATTGAGCAGAAACAAAAGAAAGTTTGTAAACAAAGTCGTAAGAAAATACTACAAATTGGTCTACTTTTCCTTCACTTTTCTCATATTATGAAGCAAATTTGTGTCCTAAGTTGCATGTATTATACACCAAAAGATGCAGAATTAAGAAACGAATAAGATGAGACCAACTAGAAGGCTTTTGTTATGATCTTCAGTTGAAGACTTGCGATTTTTATTACTTTATTCTCGATTTTCGGTGAAAAATTTACGATACATCACGAATACAAATTTCGCAACACTTCAGACATCCACCTTAGCCATCATCTGGTCGTCCAAGCGGAGGATTGGGGTACCGAAACCGTCTTGGGAGAGCTTGGTTTCAGTGACGAGAACTGACCAAATACGTAGAAACTGTGTTCTCGTCGTCCAGATACGGATTGGGCAGAAACAAAAGAAAGTTTGTAAACAAAGTCGTAAGAAAATACTACAAATTGGTCAACTTTTCTTTCACTTTTCTCATATTATGAAGCAAATTTGTGTCCTAAGTTGCATGTATTATACACCAAAAGATGCAGAATTAAGAAACGAATAAGATGAGACCAACTAGAAGTCTCTTAATATGATCTTTAGTTGAAGACTTGCCATTTTTATTACTTTATTCTCGATTTTCGGTGAAAAATTTACTATACTTGCTAGAGATAGGTTGCCAAAAAAGTGATTGATTAGCTATATTTCTGGAATGTCCATTAACCATTTCGCAACACTTCAGACATCCACCTTAATTGCTGAAAGTGCACATGATATTTATTCACCTTTTTGGTACTCTCTTAAGTTCCAGGCTCAGATCATGGACTATAATAAAGTGTTTGTGTGCCTCTCATGTCAAAATGATCCTTGATTTTGGTTTTATGGTGTGCAGCCTGTGATTATCTTTAGGGCTCTATTCTGTATGGGTGTCAGTGTTGCCACTTCGTGGGAATTTCCCACAAATCTGTGTGCGAAATGGAGCTACGTGGGAGTTGTTGTGCGAGGACACCAAATTTTTAAAATCTGTGTGAATTTTAAGATAATGCTAAGAATATTATGAAAAATGAGTGTGTGTGTGTGTGTGTGTATGTAAACACAAGTTAAAACAGGAACTAGCTTGTCCTCACAGAGTGACAGAGGAGTGAGACTGAGGCCTCTACCGCTGTCGCAACTTTAGTCAGTTGGTATCCACACTTGAATTAGCATTGATATAATTAGTGCTGCAAAGAAAACTTACCATCAAATGTATCGCTCTCTCTGTTTTTTAAAGCCATTGGTTATTGTGTAGATCCTATCAATGGTAAAAATTTTACAGTGATGGTAATGGTAAAAATTTTACGGAGATGGTAATGGTAAAAATTTTACGGTGATGGTAATGGTAAAAATTTTACAGTGATGGTAATGGTAAAAATTTTACGGAGATGGTAATGGTAAAAATTTTACGGTGATGGTAATGGTAAAAATTTTAAGGTGATGGTAATGGTAAAAATTTTACGGTGATGGTAATGGTAAAATTTTTACGGTGATGGTAATGGTAAAAATTTTACGGTGATGGTAATGGTAAAAATTTTATGGTGATGGTAATGGTAAGAATTTTACGGTGATGGTAATGGTAAAACTTTTACGGTGATGGTAATGGTAACATTTTTACGGTGATGCTAATGGTAAAAATTTTACGGTGATGGTAATGGTAAAAATTTTACGGTGATGGTAATGGTAAAAATTTTACGGTGATGGTAATGGTAAAAATTTTACGGTGATGGTAATGGTAAAATTTTTACGGTGATGGTAATGGTAAAAATTTTACGGTGATGGTAATGGTAAAAATTTTATGGTGATGGTAATGGTAAAAATTTTACGGTGATGGTAATGGTAAAACTTTTATGGTGATGGTAATGGTAAAACTTTTACGGTGATGGTAATGGTAAAACTTTTACGGTGATGGTAATGGTAAAAAAAATTACGGTGATGGTAATGGTAAAAAAATTACGGTGATGGTAATGGTAAAAATTTTACGGTGATGGTAATGGTAAAAATTTTACGGTGATTGTAATGGTAAAAATTTTACGTTGATGGTAATGGTAAAAATTTTACGGTGATGGTAATGGTAAAAATTTTACGGTGATGGTAATGGTAAAATTTTTACGGTGATGGTTATGGTAAAAAATTTACGGTGATGGTAATGGTAAAAATTTTACGGTGATGGTAATGGTAAAATTTTTACGGTGATGGTAATGGTAAAAATTTTATGGTGATGGTAATGGTAAAAAATTTACGGTGATGGTAATGGTAAAAATTTTACGGTGATGGTAATGGTAAAAATTTTACGGTGATGGTAATGGTAAAATTTTTACGGTGATGGTAATGGTAAAAATTTTACGGTGATGGTAATGGTAAAAAATTTATGGTGATGGTAATGGTAAAAATTTTATGGTGATGGTAATGGTAAAAATTTTATGGTGATGGTAATGGTAAAAATTTTACGGTGATGGTAATGGTAAAAAATTTACGGTGATGGTAATGGTAAAAATTTTACGGTGATGGTAATGGTAAAAAATTTACGGTGATGGTAATGGTAAAAATTTTACGGTGATGGTAATGGTAAACATTTTACGGTGATGGTAATGGTAAAAATTTTACGGTGATGGTAATGGTAAAATTTTTACGGTGATGGTAATGGTAAAAAATTTACGGTGATGGTAATGGTAAAAATTTTACGGTGATGGTAATCCTATCCTTGAATGCAAGCTACCGAATCGCTGGTCTGAGGCGAGCTTGGATGGATACGTTGTTGGTCTTGGTTTCAGTGGCTGGCAGCAGGGTCCAACTTGGTGGATCTACGAATCCTTTTGTCCGACCAGAACAGTTCCGCTTGCTTTGGCTTGGTTTCACCCAAGCGAACTTCGTATCAGATGACGTCAATAGCTAACCTTCCTCAGGAGCTTGGGGCTGCTCAGCCAGACAGCTTGAGGAACTTCAACAACTATATAGCTACATGCTCCAAAAGGTCAAGTTTGTTTTCTCATATCTGACTGACACTGTACAATATTGATAAAATATCATTCTGCAAGTTTGCTCAGATGAACCCTCAGTTATGATAAGGAAAAAAATAAAATACATCATTAACACTATCATCTCTGGTTAATAAAGATTCTATTTCTGAAAGTGATGTAGAAAGTTTTTTATTTTCATTATTTTAAAAATATAAACAAAGATATTAAAAGGTGATTTTGTAAAAACCAATATACAAATTCAATAAATCATACAAAGATGAATATACAAATATCATACAAGGTGACGAGTGTGTGGATGTGTTGAGTTCGTGGTCTCGTTGCTCTGTACACTTCAACGAGAATACACTTCATTTTAAATACAACAGCAATGTACAGTGTTATCGTATATTCTTCATCTCCATGATGTTTTGAAGCTTTTCAACTAAATTTGTAATATGATGAACTTGACTTTCATATGTCTAGACCTGACCTAAAGACATATGAGCTCACAATAATTTTATCCCTAGCTCAAGGCAGAATGACTGAATTAGACTGTACAACTTTCTAACTTTCACACAGAGCTTTCCTCTATATACAGTGCATAATAATATATTAAATAAAATAAGTACATCATATCATTACCATTATTATATATATGTTTATATATATATATATCCTCAGTATCTTCTTCCACAACAAAATTTGACCAGACACTGACCAAAGCTACTGTACAGACGACTCATATCCTGCATTAACTACCTTGCATTGCCATTCTTGTTCCCATTGTGGATGAACAATACCAAGGGAGTTTTGACTTGTGCATCTGAGACACTGCTAAAAACTGTAATATGTGATACTGCCTCAGATATAATAGTCATAACTCTTGGAATTAAAATGTGATCTAATAAATGTCAGTGTCACGATTTTGTTGTTCAACTCTGATTAACTTCTGATGATTCTGTAAATTAGAGGACAGTTGCTGTCACAGAGACAGAGAAACAATAGTTTGGCTATAGCCTACTGGGCCTGGGCCCTTATATGGCTGGAAACAGAAAAAAGAGGGTGAAATAAGATGTATGTATGATAGAGGAAGAGATTAATACACCTTTCTCTAGCAGTGTTGTTATTAACTGGCATCATACTGTAATTAACTTCCGAGTAGAAATCTCTATGCAACACTCAAGGGATCAACAAGAGATAAAACTGACAATATAAAACTGGAAATGCAGGAGTCGAGAAACTGCACTGTTATCTGGCAACACAAATAGTGCCATAATTATATTATTCCTCTTTATTGCTGCTAGTGCTAATATAGCAAAGATGTAAAAGTTCCTTTTTACACTGAAATACTAACAACTACTGTACAGTCCTAGTGATGTAACTATAGTCAATCTCTCTTAACTGGAGTTATGGTTAAGTACTGTACAATATTCCAAAAGAATTTTTATCCCTGTATGTGAGTTTAGAAAGGGGAGTAAAATGAAAGAGAAAATAAAGGAAACCTTTTGCCCTCAACAGTAAATCCTTTCCACGTTCCTGTTTGTTTAATTTGGTCAGAGGTATTCATAATAAGATTTGGTCAGAGAAATTTCATGAATCTCTTCACTAACAAGTTAAAGGGAAGTGAATTATGTACCATTAGATCTGTATGACCTTCATGCTTCATGACTACTTGACTAATACTTATAATAGGCATCTACTTTGTTACATAACAGATTTCATTTAATCCAATTTTTTCTTGAAAGAAAGAACAATTTGGCTACAGCCTTCCGGGCCTGGGTTCTCATAAAGCTGGAAACCAATTTCTTCTAATATTATTAGCTTCATTTCTATTTAAATACAATAACTTCACTAACACCTAAGTTGGAAGTTCATCAATAGTTCATCACATAGTTACATTCTATGCTATTACAGTAATTATATATTTCCAAATTGGCCCAGCTCGGCACCAATCACTCCAGTTAAAGAGATTTTACACAATGCCCCCACTGACAAAACTTTCATAATACAACATAAATAAGACAGCTTGTCAGGCACACTATAGTCTCGGTTACTACTGTCCAAGACCGGAGATAAATTTTAGCTTGTACTGTCAATATAGTACAAGACTTCATCAGTTGCCAAATGGCACAAATCCATTTACATTTACCAACTTTATTAACCATTTCTCTGCTCATTATACAGCAAGTTTATCTGTTATATCAATTCTGTATAAAAATATTGAACTGTAATTTCATTTCCTTATAATATACACATTTTTGTACATCCAATTCTTTTTCCTGAATTTGGCCTGCAGTATACATTAATCTGTAAAGATATTTTCACTTCTATTTGAGTCTGACATATCAGCTATCGAATTCCCTACATGCTTTGGTTGTGATGCACCAGTAGAGTTATGAGCCATAATTTCTAGCTCACCCGGAGCAAGCCTGAGAGTGTTAACATCATGCCTACGAGATGCTCACAACAAGGGCACTTCAAGCCATTGATGCTGATTAAACAGGTTTTCCCCAGTATTTTATATAAGTGTCCAAGGCCTATAAGAATGTCTTTGAAGACATGGGAATGAATACTGTACCATAGTGATGGTTTTAATGCATATAGACCATCATGATCAACTTTAATACCAAAATTTTCATTAAATATTGCAAAAACTAGTACCAGGCCATATAGGACATTTGACATATAGGCAAAAGTACAGTACACATACACACAATGGGTATCATTAACATGGTCAATAGGGCCTAAGGCAACACAAGGAGTCTAATCCAAAAAAATATTCACAAATATTGTAAATTTATGACATTAGTTTATGAAACACTGCTAAATCAGCAACCATGCTCCAAGCCCCCATCATAAAGTACAGTACTGAACTCTAGTACGGTTTTCCTCCAGGAAATTACTACAGTGATGTTGGCTGAAGTATGAACGAGTCTTTACACTACAATATATATAAGAAAATCATGAGCGAGGATCAATTAGAAGTTTCTCATTGTAAATTCCCCCCCCCCCATGACTTTTCTTGCACATAGCCTATTATCATACCTAAGAGATTGTTTGTTATTGACAAAATGCAGGTACTGTACTGTACTCTATGATTTGCTTATTTTACAGGTACAATTAGTCATTAAATGGATAAGCTACAAGCAAATTTACTGTATATCAGATGGAAAATAATTCTCAAGTTATCAAGTTGAATAAAACATTTTAGGTGTAATATTCAGTCATCCACCCTGTCACCAGCTTATGAAGTGGCAGAATATTGCATTCCCTTTCATCTTCAGTGTGATTTTGAAACATAACACTGGATAGACAGACTTATCCCTGTATGAAGGGTGGCTTTTGCCCACAAGAAGCAGCAGCAGCAACAAAACATTGCACCTTTTGTGTGGTGTCTTTGTATGTAAAGTACTGTATATAATTTTACATATGTCAACACATACCATACTCACAACAACCATCAGCCACCATGGTTACAAATGGATTTCTCAGCTGACTATCCTCCCACTATGAGCTGTGTCTATGGAGTTAGATATCATACTCATGACCTCAGGTACCCACACACAAACACATAAACATTCACATACAGACATTCATAACTCATTGCAGGAACAGACTACACAATATCAGACCTCACAACATACCTAGCAGATTATCCAACACAAAACTATCTGGCAAAAATGTATCAGATACCACCATACCTGAAATGAATAAAGGTATTGTATACATCTCACAAAATTGTCTAACTTCATTATGTGACAAAACTGTCTTATATTATGCTGTGTAGCTGGAACAATATTTCATGCATGCACACACACAGTAGGTAAATAGTTCATGGACATGTATGCATGCACACAAATGGATTCTTGTACTGTAAAGTATGTATATTTGAGGGTAAAGTCAAGGTAAAAAATAGGAATAAACTTATTACCATAATAGCACTAGCTTACATGTAACAGGCAAAGTTATTGCTTTTGGCTATAATTTATCTGATACAGGGACGGTACTTTAGAAAATTAAGTAATAAACTGTGGCAGCAAACTCTACGCAAAATTTTATATGTAGAGATTTTTCTTTCCTGGCAGAGATTGTCTTTACAGTACTCTTAGGGAACAATGTATCTCAATAATGTATCTACAGGTGTGACACTAGCTTGTTCATCATGTGTACGGAGCTTTCCATTTCTGTTGAAACTTTAAGGGGTAGTGTTTTGTGGTCAAATTAGTGGGTTACATATTCCTCCAAAGTATACAGTATGCTATATAACAAATTCCTTAAATGTATACTAAAATAGTCTGTTTTCTGACATAGTTTGGAGGAATAAGTCATTCATATGAAAATAATACCTTGTTCCCTAATAAAAACTCCCCTTAATTAAAGGGCTGGCCAAGATAAATAATAAAAGTTATGAATGGTGAAACATACCTAGTGCAGCACTGTAAAATTTCATCATAAGTTCAGATGAATTCTATTTTCTGGTGAGAGAAAACTAAAATACCATACACAGGTAACCTGTACATGTACTCTAAAAGCCTGATCTGTGTACAACATATAGTATACTAAAAATGCTGTATTAAATTATCAATATCATTGACATAAGAGATCAGCAAACTATTTGAGAAAACACTTCAAATTTCTACAATCAATATAACAAGACAGAATTTATCTGGATATAATAAAGTGCGGATTGTTTTTATGAAAAGTTTTGAGGAATCAATGGGCTTCACTTTACTGACCTTACTAGAGAATGGAGAAATAATGGTGTCAAGTGCTGAAACCACAAAATCTTTGCAACCTTCCCACTAGTGTCGTAAGAAGTTATGCATCATCCAATCAGATGCATGTCATTGATACAAATTTGAGTTTCTACTGTCAGACAAAGAAAAACTAAATTACAGTAGTATGGAGGTTAGGTAGCTTCAAGGTTACATCTGTTACTGTTGCTGCTGCTACTGTTTGCACAAACAGATAAATAGGCCATGTGCAAAAAACGTCATGGGCTAGGCAGTAAAAATACGGTATGGTAGTTCCATAGATATTACATGGAGTCATCATACCACTCCAAGTCATTCCCTAGCCATCGTAGGCCACTATTCAATGTCATTACTGATCCTGTGACCTCTTTTGCATACAGCTCATGTTTTCAAACTGATTTCAAAATTGAAAGAAAAAAGTGCAGACTAGATAACAAAAAATCAAGTTCTGCTGAAAAAATCAAATACCATTACTGTATTGTTGTTTTGCTGGAGGGCAGCATGGCTTGAGGTCAGGAGGGAGGGCATGTCAGGCATAAAAAATAAAAAGGGAAAGATGTTGGTAACGAGTTCCTCCACAGTGTACCAAGAAACATACCACCTCAGTACAAGTGGCCTCTAGAGCATGGGACTGTGACTACTTCAGTATAGGTGCTTTGTTTGGTGGCACGATTGATAGAGGCATCACTGGACTCTAATTTACCAACATCATCTTACCCCCTCCAGTTCAATGCTAAATACAGTATGTATGAACTCTTTACTGGAGGAATAGCTAAGGCACAGTCACAGACAAAAATCATGTTGCCTCTCACATCTGATGGTAACTTTTGTGATTCAAGCAATATAAATGGCTTCAAAAGATACATATGACTTCACAATTCATATGATTCCTCATCATACAGAAGAGGTGACTATTGTACCTCTCCTTAATGATATTATGAATCTCAAAGTGTTCTCCATAAGAGAGGAGGGGTGACAGGACTTCTACTTATGACTGTACACAAGGACAGGTACAAAATGTATATGATTGTTTCTTACAATTAATAATGGACATGACAGTATAAGTTTCAAAATCAATGGCCTTAACCACCACAAACGCTCAAGTACTTTAATTAAAGAGGTATGAAATACTTATTCTGTATTGCCATACCTTCCTTAAACAAAGCTACAGTAAAACAATCTCCTTTTAATATAAGACTTGTGGCAAATCCTACATTCTTACATTCTGAATTATTTGCAACAAAATAAGCATTATTGTTATATTTTAATTTTTACATTGCCACTTTGTACAGCAAGGAATTTGTACCCTCTGTGTGGAAAGTTTATTATACTGTACTGTAATATACAATTTGCAGTACTTTCAACTCTGATTTCCATAAAGCTGAAGTGCACAAAATAATAAGGGGTTAGGATATTGCCATAAGACTGGAGGTTTCTGATTCCTCTAAACTATGACAGAATATACTTTGTACCTTAGAAATGGTGGCCTGTTTTATGGGGAGAACTTGAGGGTAAATTACAGGGCTACTGAACCCTCTGTACTGGATTACGAAACAGATCCCCTGTAGTAAAACTGAGGTGATTTGTTTCCCGGGATTGTTTAGGAGAACCAGTAGCCCTCCAATTTATGTAAAAGAGATTCTTCCCTTCAAGTAGTACAGTACTGTACTGAAAAAATCAGCAGACTTCAAGAAGCCCAAACTTCATCACATAACAAGACTATTTGCACAGAGATTTGCTACTTCTTGAAGTCTAACACCTCAGTACTGGTGATATACACAGCAGTGAAATATGGAGGAATTACTAGCTTCCAGCCTGGCAACATCATCTTATCTCACAGTAAAACTGACCACAGACATGTGGAGCCTCAGCTGGGTCGTGGCTCCCGTGTTATCATCTTATTGTTCAGATATAAGTGTTTTTCTTTGTTTTCTTAATGATTCATGGTAAATGTCCACAGTCAGTATCAGAGAATTAATCTTATGAGTTCCAACATTTTCTTATTCTACTGTACTTTGATTCAATAACAACAAAAGTGTTTTAGTAGTAGACAAGTATGAACATAGGATACTAAATCACAACAAAATATTGTCTAAAATAGTATAAGTAGAATTAAGTTTTACTTAAGAGAGTGATACACATGAGAAAAGACTCAAATGGTTAATTGAAATATGTTTAGACTTATGGGGTATATCTTTCAAGAAAGAGGGTTGTGATACCTGATCAATAATGGAGAAACATATGCCTGGGAAGACATGATGGTCATCCAGACAAAGGGAGCTGGGTTGGTAGCCTGCCATTAGAGATGTTGACAGGAACAGGTCTGTAAATTAAAACCAAACTATCTTATCCATCACAGTATATCATAGACATTTAATGGTTTTAAGGATCATATTTCATCCTTCTCTGGTCATTAGTGCATTATCAGCATACTGTCTTTGTTATCTTACTATATTTCCCACTCTATAAAAAGTTAATAGCATTCAAACATGCTTAACCGTGACTGGCAAGCAAAATGTAAAAAACACAAATTTTAAATTTCTGTTGAAGAATTTTTACTTCATTAAAGATCCTCTTCTCCATCAAGAGGCGAGGAGATTCACATAAGGAAGTCAAAAGCTAAGCAAAATTTTCTTTGCTACTGGCTGGGGACAATTACTGTTTTCTATCACAATCTCTCTCTAATATATATATATATATATGGGCAGAGATCCTTCCTCAGACATATTTTCTTGAAAGTAATGGCAAGTTCATTATTGCATATATATCAAACATATACATATATCAGGCCTTCCTCTCCACGCTGGAGGTAGCCTTGTCACGTCGCACACCCTCCGAAACAAAATGCCCAAACATAGAACTCCCTCCCCTCCCTCGCATACACACACACTCCACATCTCAACCCCTTGATCCCTGTTGGAGGAGGGAGCCCCCACCGCACAACCGCATCTCCTTGTGGTACTACAAGAGGTACAGCTATGTTTGCATCCATAGCAAGGCCCGACAGCAAAAGCTGATTTACCTCTGCCACTTCACTACAGGGCAAACTCCCCCTCCAGCTTTCAGCCGGCCATGGGCCACACTCATGGGCCATATATATATATATATATATATATATATATATATATATATGATCATCAGAGCTCCCCATTTTGAAGTGCATATTGAGTACTGTCACAGCTAAGAAAAAAATAAACTTTTGTACTCTACTCACTTGTATGTATGTATGTATGTGTATATATATATATATATATACACACATACATACATACATACAAGTGAGTACAAAAGTTTTTCTTTTTAGCTGTGACAGTACTCAATATACACTTCAAAATGGGGAGCTCTGATGATCACGCCCACTGCTTTCCTCTCTTTCCCTGGATCTGCCTTGAGACCTTGGTGAATAAAAACTGGACACTAATATAATTTTGATGTTTAAGTTGCACTACGCCACTGCATATGTGTAATGAAGTGATATTTATATTACAGTAGATTTTATCATCTGTAATCACCTTTTGTGTTCCAGACAAACCATGCTCATTTCTCTATATTACTGTACAATGTACATTGTCAGCCATAGTAGTGTGTGCAAGACAAACACAAATGTAACTGGTCACAAGAGTAACATGTCTGTTTCTCCATGGTTATCTGGAATTGTCTGCGGTCCATTGCCTTTTGCTCATTACAATCTTGATCGTGAAAAAAATACAGTATATATATAGTTCAATAAAAAAAACTTGTACATATCCACTGTACACTTTTACATAATTATAAAATAATATTTAGAAATCTGATCACCTCAGGTTTGTTCTTATTATGCCACTCTAAAAAGATATTAAAGCTAAAAACTCAATAAAACTTTGCAGGGTCCTAAGCTTTACCACACTTGTCACCCTCAAGAATGACTTCATAAAACCAACTACAATTTCAGATGTTTGTATGCCGTTAATCTCGGAGTGTATGTACTGTATACGTAGGGCAAAACACCACCACTCTCACATCAGTAACCATTAACCTAATTATAATGATAAACTGACACACAGTTTGCATAGAATAAACACCTTTTAGGGAGGAGCATTGATATGAAAATGTTTCACTATTGTTTCTTAAGGTCATAGACTGCTGCCCTAACATGGGTAAAATGCTGTAGCAAATTGGAGGAAACAGATTCTTCAACACTGTATCACAAAACATACCACATAAAATGAGACGCCCCATGTAGTTTTTACATGCATCAAATATTCCACTTGTGATTCATGTTCAAAGCTGAAAGCCAAAGGAATGTGTTGGTAAATCCCAATGCAATACTTGTTTTTTTCTCCTAAAATGCACATGGCTAGAAACTCCAAGATGGAGTGAGGTAATGACTGGGAGAGGCGATGCAACCATTCATCAAGCAGTATTATGTTAGGTCATTGGTTGTCAGCCAATGGGTACAGACATAAACCTTTAAAACAGTTTTCTCACATCCATATCATCAGCACTAGACAGTTGGTTGTGAGGTATCTGCCACTGCCTATAATAGTAGCATGCCTCACTCACTTAAGAGTGAGACATGACTATGCAAGCTGGGGGAATAACGACAACTTCAAGCACTGTTTTCTTGATTATTTGTGGATATTGCTTACCTCATTTCAACCATGAGGTGCTTCAAATGAGGTGGACTGTTTCTTGGTACAGTAGGGAAGAATTAGTAACCTGCAGTTCACTTAAATATACAGTATCCCATTATGTACACTATGGTACACTATGTCACTTAATGTTGTAGGGTAACTTTGTGCCTTTGATCCTAGGAAGCAATAATGAAATGCTGTCAATGATAGGCTCCTCCCTATGTGTTTTTCTTAGGCAAAAACATAACTTTATGACCAAAAACAGCCACAATGTCCACTACACCAAACAAAATAACATTTAGAACATCACGTGAAGAAGTTACTGTAGGAGAATAAAGTTTACTGTGGCCCGAGTTGTGAACACATACTAACAGAGTCATCAGAGGCCCTGGGATAATGTCCTTTAGTTTTCCTGGTTTTAATAGTACTGTACTTGCATTTGCAAAGTGAAATAGGCATATGAGTTTTCAATTACCTGACACAGTACTGTATACAAGCAGAGTCACAGGCTAGGCAATGGTGTTGACTAGTAATAGTTAGTATGTAGTTTAGATGTAATCATAATCATTATCATCATCATCACTAAACTCAAGACTTTTCATGCATACAGACCACAGCACCAGAATTCCAAAAACAATGACAAGAACTGCATGACATGGTTACTGGAACTAGTTCAACGTTGTGAGTGGATTAAAACACAAATAAAGACCGCAACTGAGTAATACTGCAAGAAAAGTTCATGAGTAAGGTAATGGTAATGGTAGGTCAGATGACTCTATTTATAGTCATTGGAACATCATACCACAGGCCAGAACAGCACTGCCTCACTGTCTACTATTCATATATATGTCCCCAGTTTCTCAATATGTAACAAAGCACCAATTGGTAGATGTGAAACAAAACAGTTTACTTTGGTAAAAAAATAAATACATTACCAGCATAAAGTAGTACAAAAGTAACTAGGGGCCAATTCTGCAGTCAACACTTAGACACCCAAATGAAAGAGAGTGGTCTGTGTAGCAACTTGTGACTAAACTCAGTGGTGATTGACTGACTTATAGTGCTGTTATTCTGATGACTGAAGTATGTAATGATCAAAGTTTTTTAACTATATGTGTGATAGATGAGGTAAATGTGGATGAAATAACTGTTGATTAAAAAGAGAAAAATGTTTAGTTGGGTGGAAACCAAACAAATAGTACTGTAAAATTGGCCCAAGTCTGGACTAATAAAAACTACTGTTTGCTAGCCTTAACAAATCTTCAAGTAATGATTGAAATATTCCTTACACCTGCAAGACTCTTCCAATACACAACTCTAAACTCTGTCACGGTGTGTTATTCTGATGAGTTTCCCAGAGCAGAAAATAAACACATGTGGGGAGGAGCCATGACTGACATGTCTCTACTGCTTTACCAGGTCAAATAGACTTATTCCATCTGAAAAGTAGTAACACACTGTCAACAAGTCTCTCCTCTTAATTGTTGTGTTGATTTTATGCATTATGTCTATACACAGTTCCAAGTAGATGAAGTTAAACACTACATCAGCTGTGCACATAAACTGTGAATGCCAGTAGAATCCTAAATTCATATTAGCAGGTGAATATCCTTCATGGTGATTTGTTAATGCTCAACAATATATTCCTCATGGCCAGAAGTCACAGAAAGAAGCAAACAATTAAAATTATTTCTCTTCAAGTGTAGAGATGCTGAGGGAGTATTTCCATGTCATCTGCATCTGCTTGGAATTGTATTTCAGAGTAAGACACAGTGTTTACATTATTTTACCTCTCAGCATCTCTCCTGGACATAAGGCCAGTCTATGGTCAGAAGTACTGAATTCCTAGGCATTTGGGCCGTTTCTTAATACTAAAACTCTAATAATAGGTAATGGTAGTAAATTTTGTGGTATTCAGTCACTGTTCAAGGCCTATTATAAAGTTCACTTAATAAAAATGCTGTTACTCTTGGCATTACTGTATTTTAATCCTTCAGATTTGACTAAGAATACTGCCCTACTGTATAGTAGTCATTATTCTCTAGCTGAAAGTGAATGTAATAATTGGTATGAGTGGTTGCTTGAAGTTTGCAATCTTTAGATTATGAACCATACATCAGTCAATCAGGTGTATCTTGCAAATATCAACTGTGGACATTTACTATCAGCTAATGAAACCCAAAGGACTTATACACAATAATGCCAAAACTGTCATTCCAAGACATTATAATCTTTGTCTAACACACTTGATTATAGGCCTTGAAAAATTATTGTGTATACAATACTGTGCTGCAGTCCAAACTGCAATTACTCTATCAGTACCCACTGGCATTATTTTAGGTGTCTGAAATCATAGCAGAGGACATGGTAAGATGAATCCTACTAATATCAGTTGTGGACATTTACCCTCAGCTAATAAAAAATCTACTGAAAGTGTTAGCTGAGGATATGTTTATTGGATGACCTGCCCTGTGTCCCTCTCCCCTTCTATATATATGAGTGAAGCAGGGGTGTAGGGTGCTCCTGTGGGTCCATTGGTGTGGTGTGGTGGCAGAGCCATGCTAGGGTGAGTGTGAGAGAGACTAGGGTGGGGGGGCTGGGCCAGAGAGGGGTGCTGGTGTGGAGGGTGGGAGAGAGGGTTCTGTGACATGAGACTCTGGTGCTGAGGAAGGCTGGAGGGCAGAAACTGTGGCATCGTGTGAAGAGATGTGCCATCATACACCTCTGCACGCTGGAATGCTGCAACATCAGAGATCATTTCTGCAGGGAGGGCAGTGGGGGGTGGGGGGCCCTGTTGTGTGCCTGCTGAAGGGTTTGGCAGCCCAGGGTCACTAAGGACATACTCAGGGTAGTAACCGCTACCACCACCTACTGCCACCTGAAATAAATAATATTTTAACACTAGATGACAGTTGATCTCCTTTGGTGTTACTCCAAGTACATTAACTGAGGTGTAAGCAATTGCTTATAGGTCATCTAAAACAGCTTTCAGCCTCAGAACATAAGGTGTTAGTCACACATCTATGTGTAAGTTGTCAGCCACTATTAATATTTTAACAAATTCACATAACCAAAAACAAAGGTCTGAGGAAGAGAAATCTTGAAATAATATAACTGTTGAATCATAAATCAGTCTTACTCATCTTTATGGGTATAAAATTTTGTTGTTCACAATAATGTACAGTTATAGCTATTTGTTTATGTCATATTTTTCACAAATGTACATTCAGTGAACAAAGTATTTGAACAGCTTGGTGGCTTCTGGTAACAACCCCAGTAGTAGACAAAAGTCAGGGATGACTACATTGCAATAACTGATAGAGTACAATTATCAATACCCTTCCATTCATAAATTTTGTCTACCAATGAGGTAATTACTCTGGGGGTTGTTGCCAGAAGCTGCCAACAATGTTCAGATACACTATTTCATGACTCTACATACAGTACAATAAAGGAGACAACAAAAAAGTATTTGTGTCTGGTACATAAACAACAGAACCTCGCAGGGTGCCAACATGTAAAATGCATCTAAATATCCAATCGACAATTTTTTTCTATTCACCAACCATCTTATCTACACCACCACAATCTACTGCAATTTCACCATTACCTGCAAGCAAAAAACAAACAAGAATTGCCTCCAGAAAACACTACACAAACACACAGACCTGTCCTGCCCACCCCATACCTCTACCAACACCAAATCCTCCATCACTCTCACTCCCACCACCCTTACTTCCAACATAATAATGTGGGAAAATATACATATACATGTTTCACAAATTGTCTGGGTGTAAAATGTTCCCCATGTAAAGATTTGCTTACCTGGTAACCTTGTTGTGGGAAGGCTGGTTGAGGAAATGGATGCTGCTGCAGGTGGTGTCCCATGGGTACTCCAGGCAGACCTTGGGATAGTGCTGATCCAAGGTTTACCTGGGATACATTCTGATTAAGGCCTTGAGGCAGGGACACTGGGAGACCAGGTGGTGGGAGAGGAACTCCTGACCCACCCTGAGGTACACCTGAGGCCACACCTTGGGAAATATTCTGGTGCAGACCCTGGGGTAAACTTTGGTGCATACCTTGTGCCAGTCCCTGATGAAGGCCTTGATGTACACTTTGAGCCACACCCTGATGTACACCTTGAGCCACACCTTGATGAAGACCTTGTGCTAGCTGTTGAGTAATGAAATGTCTTGTTTCAAAGGCCATCTGCTGCTGGGCAAGGCTTGGATCACCAAATGTGTGAGGCGTGTGAGCACTTGGGGTGAGAGCAAGATTGGTGTACTGCCCTCCTCCATTCCCTTGCTGTACATACACACCTGTTACAGCTCCACCTGGGGCCCGACTCACAGCCATGAATGGCTGAGAGGTAGAGCTGGCTCCTCCTTGTCCATCTGACTGGGAAACTGAAGACCGGTACAGTGGTGAATTCATCAACAGCTTATTTACAGGAATGGCATCTCCTGACTGAGTATGGTAGCTGACAGTCAGAGGTGCTGAGAAGCCTGGTGGGGGGTGAGCTGGTGTGCCAGAGTTGCTGGGGTTGTCTGTGGGACCTGATGACCCAGACAGTCCAGGTCTGGTGGCTCCGCTGTTACCCTCTGTGGCCCCAGGCACAAGAACGGCACTCACTTGGCCACTGGGTGATTGACTGGCCATGTGGAAGAGGGCTGCTGGACTGATGCTATAAGGGTACTGCTGTTGGTGTGTTTGCTGAGTCTGACTGCTGCTGCTCCCCTGATATGTCTTGGGTTTATCAGATTCTTCTTTCTGGGGTTTGGAGGAAAGTTGCGGAGGCTGGGTCAAAGCAGTGTTGGGCCAGTAAGCCCATTGTCTAGCAACATGCTGCTGCTGCTGCTGTATTTGCTGCTGATGCTGTTGTTGTATCTGCTGTTGTATTTGTTGTTGCTGGATCTGTTGTTGATGCTGAATTAAACTTTGTTGCTGTTGTTGTTGTTGTTCCACCAAGGTAATCTTCTGGTGTGACTGTTGCTGTTGGTGTTCCTGTCTGTGCTGCACCTGAGATGCTGCTGGCTGGTTTGTGACCACAGAGGGAGAGCCTGCCAGTCTTGGTAGATTTGCAGTGCTTGAATGGGACTGACTGGTCAGCTTCAGGTCACTGGACTCACTCTGATTTAGGAGTGGAGGGGGTCTCATATGGCGCTGGGCAATATTCTGAAAACCTGGAGGAGCACTCACAGCCCCACTTGCTGTCATACTGCCCAGTACAATTTCTGGGTGGCTCCATGTATGACCTGGAACTGTCCCTCTGAGGTGTCCAGTTCCTGAGACACCAAAACTCAGGGCACTTGTGACAGTCGGTTCTCGGTTCCTACTCGCTTCCAGCAAACCCTCAACCAATCCACTGCTTTCATTCCCATCCCCCTTTGTATCACTCTTGGGGTTACCAAAATTTGCTTTGTTATCAGTCAACAAACCAGCTCCAGAGGTTGTCTTGGCTGGAGCTGGAGCAGAAGCAGAAGTGGCAACAGTAGATACAGAGGCTGGCAGATTCTGAGGTGCAGAAGTGGCAGAGATTGGCAGGCCCCCAATACCACTACCACCACCACCACCAGCACTTTGGGACTCACTACAACTGCTTCCCTCAGTCCTAGATACTGAAACTGCAGCACCACCACCACCAGACACCCTGCTTACCCTATCCTCATTTTGCTTAGTATGTCCAGGAGTGCCTGTATGGTGGCTCCTTTCAGAAGTACTTGTGCGGTGGTCTCTCTCAGAAGTGCTCCTCTCAGATGTACCTGCATGGTGACTCTTCTCAGAAGTACCCACATGGTGGCTCCTATTAGTAGTGCCCACATGATGGCCTCTCTCTGAACTCACAAGGTGACTCCTGTCAGAAGTGGCCATATGATGGCTCCTCTCAGAATTGGTTGTGTGATGGCTCCTCTCAGAAGTGGGTGTGTGATGGCTCCTCTCAGAAGTGCCAGCATGATGGCTCTTCTCAACCTTACATGCAGGGCCAGGGGCAACATCTGGAACAGGTATTATCTCTTTAGTGATCCAAAACTGCCACTGCAAACAAAATTAAGCTAATTGATTTAATTGACTGATACTAGTCAGTTGATTCAAACAATATAAAGCTAACCAGTTTGGAAGCCAGTCCATGCTGCATGAAAATGAGCTCAGATCTGGTAATGTGTAGACAAGATCTCTAATGGAAAAATAGTGCTACATAAGAGATAATATCTTCATCCAGAGTCACCACCTGCAACCCAACTCAGCCTCTTCAAAGGACTAAAGTCAATACAAGGACTTCAAGTTGTTTTAAGTTTATTTACTGCTTCTCACACTCAATGTAATATAAAAATCAGCAATCAGTTATGGGTGGTTAAATAATGACAGTGGATTGAAGATTTTGTTTCTTAATTGGAAATAAGTCTAATATAATAAAATAATAAATTATCTTCCATAGTAATATTTATACAGTATACAGTTTAACTAAGTTTTTCACTGCGACCAGAGCGTACTGGCAGTCTGTGGAGCAGGAGGCCATTCTGCCCCGGGATAACAGCAACAACCAAGTTTTTTTTTTCCAGCCAAAACATGAAATACTGAAATAAATCAGAAATGAGATCCAGTAACATTCATTAATCTCACTACTCTTCCAAACTCCCACTTATGTCTATTACCTGTTCCCAGCTCCCAGTCCTGCATAATACAACCAAGACATGCCAAAACTCCCTTTCATGCACAATTATGGGTAGTATCTAGTCACATCTAAATGATACATAACATTTCCATTGTTTTTTGTATCTTCTTAGCTAACCACAAATTCTCACCCCTTGAAATAAAGGAAAATAGAGATGAGGTATTGATGATGATTATGATGATGTTAAATACATAATTACCACAAAAAATAATTACTGTACTAACTTATAACTGAATCAGTACCACTTTGTAATATGATATCCATCACTGCATATTCCTAAATCACTCTTTCTATTACTTTATCTTTTATAGTCCACTAGCTAATACAGAGTTACAGGTGTTCCAGTTTTTGTGCATTCACACATGCACACACAGGTACAGTATATGGTGACAGGCTGTAACACAAAGGTCCTCTTAATATTTATCATCAGCTCTGTATACACCATTGATTTGGAAGTACAATATTACTCTGACTGATGCAAACTTACAGGTATGTACAGTACAGGTACAGTTTCTAAAAAAAAATTCTGCACCTTCACGGTTTCATACAATGTGAAACCACTTATATTATACTAAACCATTATACTAAAATAAATTAAAGTAGACAGGTAATTAAGACACAGACGAACATTTGCCAATTTTGTGTTTGCTTTTCATATTTGACTGCAAATTTTTTATGTTGGCGAGTTCTTTGTGAGGCATTTGAACTCATAATGATATACTGTAAATAAATATGTGATTTCACTTAAGAATTTTAAATATGAAATGTTAAACGATTAAGTCATGGATAAAAAACACATACTTGACATCAGTCACTAGGGATGCAAAATAATCTTTAGTACAGTACTTATACTCAGATTTGACAGGAGAGGTGAACATGAAACAGCAAGTGGTTGGACAAGCCAAGAGAATGTGACACAGATATTATGAGGTATTCTGAGAATTGGTGTCCTAAAATGCTGTAATCACTTTTGGGAGAGACTGAACAATACTGTACAATACAACTGCCAAAGGATCATAACCATTTCATGGGAGACGTAGCAACAGAGTGGAAAGAACGTTGGACTGTGAATCCCAAGGACCCAGAACATACCCCTATACTGTATCGCCACCAACTCATAGCATAGAAGATGCCTGACCTTATTCCAAGAGGCTGTGAGTGATGGTATTAGCTGATCTCTCCTGATAGTAAAGTGTATAAATAATGTGTTTTCATCTAGTGGGGCAGTAAAGAAGCAACCAACACCATGAAGCCTCCTGTCTCCATCTAGTGCAACATGTATATTGCACCAAACACCTTGAAGCTTCATTCAATAATCTCAGGGCCTCCCAAGGGTCACAGCCTATGGTCCAAAGGTTGAGGTATTAAAACAATAAACAAAACAAAAAACAAAGAAACAAAGAAAAAAGAAAACTGTGGGCCAAGTGCAAAAAAATCATAAGCTATGCAGAGTTGATGATCGCTGTGTGTGTGTGTGAATGACAGACTACCTCATGACTTTTCTAATTTATGATCTGGTGAATCCAAGACCTTATTCATATATTAGTGGATGTGAAGTATGTATCTACTGTATTTTGTACATTATATACATACACAATACAGTAAAGCCTGAAATGCATATGGCTGTTATAATAACAGGCATTAGTGGCTGTAGAATTAGACATTTTCCTTTTTCTCCATTGGATTTCAAAGTACTGTACAATACTGTACTGTGGGGCTCAACTGGGACGATCTATCTATCTATAGCTCTGACTCCTCCCCCCAATGGGATCGTCATGGAATAGTGTCTCCAGTTTTCCCTGTTCCAACACTCCCTCCTTACTTGGTCAAACTGTACTCTTCACGTTTCTCTCCTCTTCCACTCTGTTCTGCCATCTAACAGACAGTCTGCCTCTCACACCAGGTCCCACAACTTCACTTCACTACACCTCCTTTACAAACTCCTCACCTTGCATTCTCTCACCATGTCAAAACCACCTCAATGTATTACGCTTCACTCTCTCAATCACACCACACTCGATTCAAAATTGCCTTCTCACTTAATTCCAATTGCCTTCTCATTCATACCACATCTCTCATACACACTCTCATTACTTTCTCCATCCCAACTAGTAAGTCTAAATACTCCTCTCAAGTAACTCATTTGCACTGGACCTAGTCTCTGATGTCTCTGATGCATATATCAGTGTTGGCAGGATTATACTATTTCTTAGTCCCCTTTTCACTTCCATACTCACACTTCTACCATTCATAATCCTCCCCAGTGATCCTATGTCCTGTCTACCCCTCATTGCTCTTTCCCTAATGTATCCTATTCCTTCAATATTTCCATGTTTACACAAAACTGTTCCTAAGTACTTAAACTCCTTCACTCATTCCATCATCTCACCCCCTAGTTATTTTACATTTAGTCCCAGTTGGTAAAGCCACTCTGTAAGGAGTGGCAAAGTCAATCACTTAAGTTTCTGCCCTCTCAAATACCATCACCTTACTTTTACCGACATTCATCTTCAGTTTCCTTCGTTTATACATGGACTGAAACTCATCTACCACCATCTGTAACTCTTTCACTCTCAGCCATCAGCAGTGTCATCTGCAAATATGCTTGCCACCAAAGACCAATTTACTTCATTCATTGTCAGCTTCATCCCCAGGCCATTCCCTTTGGCCTTCATCTCTCTCATACAACCATCCATATACTGTATATATATATTTATATATATACATGTATATTGAACAGCCATGATGACATAACACACCCTTGTCTCAACCCTAGACTAATATATGAAGTCTCACTTAGATCACCCTCCACCACACACAAGCTTTTGCCTCTGCATAATAGGTCTTAATTCCTTTCAGCAAAGACCTCCCAATACCATAAATCCTCAACACTTCTGTCATAGCTTTCCTATCAACCCTATCGTATGACTTCTCCAAGTCCATGAAGGCAGCATACAACTTTCTACCCTTCCCAATATATTTCTCCACTATTGATTTTAATGCAAATATCTGGTCCACACATACTTTTCCCTATCTGAATCCACCCTGTTACTTTAAACTGGGATAATCTTTTTTTAATGTAGAATGACAAACAATTCAGTCTGTGGGGTTTTATAATACTCGGTTGAACACAGGTGATATCAATCCTAATATTTTGTGCTTGAAATTAAAGAGTAAGTATTCTGTTACTTCATGTCTGCTAAACCCATGGATGATAGAGCCTTTCCATTCGCAATAATATTCATCTGCAGTTAATATAACATAATATGGATGTCAATTTAACTTATTCACAACTTTGACCAACTTGCAGTAATTTTTGAGGAAAGGAAATTCCCTTAGTCAGTAAAAAGGTATAAAAGCACTCTACTGAGCAAGGTCATACAGTAGATCATAAATTAAAAAAATTATAGCCAACTGGATTTACAGGAGGGATTTATCCCTCACCACAAGGTTCATGTGCAGTAACAAGCCTCAAACACAGTCAGGCATAAGATGGGAGGAGATAACACTACCACTACACCAACCCTAATATTAGCACAAGTAAAATATAAAAGAAATCAACCACCTGTCAAACGTGAAATAATTTGGTGTTTTGTTATATGTCGGTGGGAAATTTTTCATAAGTTCAGATCCTAAGTGAGTGAAGATCATTACTATTATTTTTCAAAACATAACAATAAAGTAACAGAGCAAGATGTCATGAAGGAGTTTGAGGCTAATGATTCTTTCAAAATGTACTATGACTGGCTACCTCAGTATATTGTGTGTAGTGTGCTGTCTGCAGGAATCGGCAACCTCAAATACTATAATACCATTTTGCCCTGTTTAGTGGAAGAGTAGGAGAAACTGGATTTCACCAAAAATCAAACACATACATTGGATGCAAAGCTTATCTTAACCATAACTGGTTTCCATCTGGATGGGTAACTTATCTAGATGGGATCAGGCACAAACTTTCATAAACTGTGACTCAATATGTCACATTTCACCAACCTTAAAAATAATAACACTGACAATTAAATGAAGAAGTTGCATCCACTGCCATTAAGGTTCAGTATAACTCACATGAAAGTAGGAGCCATTCTTGAGACTATGTTATTTCTCCTTCCAAAAATATTTAGTTGAAAGGGAATAATTTTTCTTTAACCTGAAAGTATGCTCAAGCATCATTCTGAGTATGAGCTGTGGAACCTGGGAGTATGTCTCAGCAACATATGCATATATCAAGGGTATCAATGGCATACACACTGGGCTTTTTCTTTGGATAGTATTCCAGCAGTGACGTAACATCAGTACTGCTAGGTTCTGCTTTTTATGATTTTACATGTACAGTAGTAAAGGATTTATATCCTCTTTACTACCAAAAGATTCAGGTGTACAGTATGATGTAATTTAAAGCTCTTACCAGTGCCATCATTTCTGCTCACCCAGAATGAATCAATGAAAGTAAGTGCAAGCTATTCTTATTTTATAATGGCTTACAAACTTAATCTTGTACTATACTAACTTACACACATAATATCACATGGTGTTCATTAGTAGCTACAGTTGGTAAATCACATAGCAAGCCATCATCCATAAAAAATAGCGTACTTTACTTCCATTTATCCTTAGGTGAACAGAAATTCAGATCCAGGATTTTCCTTGACCACAACCCAAGCTATTAAACTGTCCTCTGAGGGCATAGGATACAACTTCTTCAACCATCCATCTGTATTAAACAAATCATAATAATCCATGTGTCATGAGGAGTAAAACAAAGAGCCTAGTAGCTGAGATAAAAAAGGAAAATATCTACTGAGAGAAACTACAGTACAATCTTACTTTCTCTCTTATCAAACTAAAGAAAAAATATATGGACCCTATCTGGTAAACAACATAAAAAAATGAACTTGTATCACCTAAGTGTGGCTCACCTTGCTTATCTATCATAGATCACATCTGTAATGCATTAATTGTAGAAAATGTACTTTTTTCAATACTATACAGTAATGAATGATGAAGTAAAATCCATTCTTAAATTAGTCCAATAAATGACAGCAAATCTTTAGCTGCCTAATTTTCATATGGTATTGAGTTGAGGATAACATGATTTTGGTGGTCCAAGAACATAGGGCTACTCATCATTTGCAATAGTGGTGACATTAATTTTTAATGTGCTTTGTGTATAGTATGCTCAAGTCTAATAGATTATCTTGTAAGGTTCATTGCTCTTCAATAACTCAATGACTATCCTATGGTATAAAAATAAAAGCCTAGGAAGCTGTATACACTAAAGCAATATATAACACTTATATATTTAATGGTTATATTAACTTAGATAAAACAATAAAAAGTGGGAGAAAACACATGAAGAACGCTGCTGTCAGCAGTCTACTTCTGCAAAAATTATCGCAATGCATAAAACATATTACAGTACCGAATACAGTTAGCTTTCTTTACAAAAGATAAAAATATACAAAATTGTTTCATTTGCAAAATGTCTTGACGGCTCCCATCATCATTAATATCTGTAGAACTATAAAATAAATTCAGATTAAAAAAAGTAAAATAACAGTATATTACAAATACGACAAATTACAGTTTGCAAAGTATAGTATCTGGCTTAACAGTGTCTGGTTTCATACCTGCTTTTAACCTCTCATCTCACTGAGAAATTCAGTAGCTACTAGTATAAATGGATATACTGTACATGGAAGAAAGCAGATACCAGTTATTAAACAAACTGAATTTATCACAGGTTGTTCAAACCTAAAATTGCCACAAGTAAGATTTTGGGGTTGTGCTAAGTGAGCTGTAAGTTCTATCTCACCCTGGTTCAGTAAATCCTTGTTTCCCACAATATTTTAGAGTTATGATCATGGGAATAATTTGGGAGAGTCAGGGCATTTTTCTTGGGTTAAAAAAAAAAAAAAAATAGTAGTATTCTACAGCAATGGTGATAGTCTGTGGTCCCAGGCTTATGGGGCACTTACTATACTTTAATATTCCATTCCCATTATTCAAAATCAATAGCAATGTAGAACAATGTTAAGATAAGATAAAAATGACATTGCAAATAATAGTAACTGCCTCATACAGCATATCTGTTTTCTATCTTTGTTTCTACAGCTGTGTTATCTGGGTACTACATCTGATATAGGCTAAATTGGTTAGGCTGGGGTTGTTGAAGGACTTTATATAAGCTGTTGCTTTTCCTATTAAAACTTAAAGAATAATAAAATTGATAGTACAAAACAAATATGAGGGAACATATCTTAAGCACAATTCTATGTTCTCCTAATAAGTGCAGCAACTCCAGGATTATATTATTTATACAGCATGAATCTGCAAATCCATAGTAACTACAGCTTATGTTGTTACTCTTACAAACAAATCAAAGTCCCACCAAAGTGTGCATTGTCTTGTTATAAAAAAAAGTGGTGATAGATTTAACTACAGCACTGGCCAATCCATTCGCTGTTGACAATGTCATGGCCTACCTAATGCTCAGTCATACTTTTATTGAAGCACTAGAACAAACAATGATAGTCTATGTGTGGTAACACCACCATTGTAAAGTCATTCCTCTCATATTTCCTAACAATCATCAGAAAAATTAGCTTTAATTGGCCCATTCAGGTATTCACCTTTCTTTCTCCCTCTATTTTTCTGACTCATCTACAAGCTGCATGTTGCTGGAATATATACTGAACTTGTAAGCATTCACTTCCAAAACTGTTTCTGAGTTCTGTACAGATATTAAGTAAAAATCAATGTTCAATTTACATGAGATGAGAGTATGTATCATATGTACTGTACCTGTACAAGGTTCAGTATTTTGAAAGTGGTGTGAGGCTGATGACCTGGGTTTTTTTTTCTAGCCTCCTGGTCCTATCCTTCTAGATTTATTAAAAATTGTTTTTAACTGATTTTCATTATTTTACCTAACGTAACAACATATTCTTCAAAAACTTGCAATTGTACAAGATCAGCACATAAAATCAAGCAAAACACTAAAAGTTTACAGTCAAATTTCACATGCTAATGTTTACTCTATAGTTCTAAATTAGCACCAGATCCTAGATCTGTACAGCAATCAAATGTAGTGGGGAATTACCAAAACTAAAAGGTTAAGTACAGAAGATACAAAAGGGTTGCATAAAGGAGTGTTAATAGCCACATTATCATGAGATTATGAAACTTGGGTTTGGCATGAATATGAGAAATCAAGAGTGACAGAAGTTAGAGATAAATATGCTGAGCACTGAATGTAGAATACAAAGAACTGAAAGAATAAGAAAAACTGTACAAAAACCCATAAAAGGAGTGGTGAGTAAATCACTTGAAAGAGTCAAGATTTCTGGATCTGTGAACAGAAATAAAAATAGACTACTATATTGCAAAAAATGCATGAAGAAGATTATGAGGGACAAAGATGATGACAGAAGATCTATAAGATGGTAAGGTATGGTGAGTGACTGTGTAAGCGTGGAAAAAAAATGAGCGAAGGAAAAGAAGTTTTGTATGATAGGCAGGAGTAGAAGAGATCTCTAGGATGATTTATAATCCCCCTAGTGAATATGTTTGGGGTAAAACCAAGTTTTAACAAAGTTAAATATAAAGGATTTTCATCACTGATGTAAAACCTTGTGAATGGAGGCTGAGAATCTCTTGGGCTTGAAAGGGGCAATAAATATGTATGACCTTTGAGACTGGACACAGTTTGTTTCTGTTTATTTCTGATTTAATTTTTCCATTCGTGGCCCTAGAGCTTTCCACACTGTGAATAAAGTTAATGGAGTATTAATGGAAAGGATAATGCTTGCATATTTTTGTAAATTAATCAAATTGAATGATCTAAAATTACTAACTCATCAAATTCAACATGCAATTTACACTTCAATATCATCATGAGAGGAAACAAAAAATTCTCCCCCTAAGGATACCAGTCATGCCCTTGATGTATCCCCACCCTTACCTTTCACTACTTGGCATTGATCAGAAAAATTATAACAGTTGCTACCTACTGATGCCAAATTAACCTTATTACTCTGTCCACCAGTGTTAATATAAATGTCTGAGTAGTTGTGGGACATAAGAAAATTTACATTGAATATTAAGGAAAAAATTAACTGGCACCCACAGCAATGCTGCTTAGTGACTGAATCACTCTGGCTACTAAACTGTCTGGCAGACTAAAGTGGGTTTATACAGGATTAAAATATACCACACTATATTTTTGATGCTTGTGAGAACTTTGAAATCTTTGGAGGGAAAATGATGCAGGTCAGAATGATTTTAGTTTCTGTACACTTAAACCATCACTGTCAATCCTAATGTTTCTGAAGTACTAAAAATCATTGCATACCAGGACTGAGAAAAACACAATGCCAAGTTAGCATCCATGGAGGTAGCACACCTTAGTTCAAAGTACTGTACTACTGAAGTTAAGGTATAACAAACTCTAGTGTAAAATCACATGTACAAATTATGTCCATAGGCACTAGACATCCGCTTAATTACCTTGTAAAGAATAGTGCATAAAAAATACCAGAGTTGTATTTAACAATGGTTCATCACTGTTTCTTCAAGTCAAAAAGGTAATATCAAAATTTCTATAAAGGCTTTTTTTTTTAAGTTATCATTATACAACAAGGCTTTTCTTGTGGGAGAGTACTTGATTGTTTTTCACCTCCTACAAATAGTTCTGAAGCATAAGATCATTCTAGTATTCCTATAGAGCCATCCATCTATGTGTTGTGCAAATGGAATTTTCCACCAACCCAGCAATTAAACTGGTGGCATTGCACTCCACAGGTTAACATAAAGCTGGACACACAAAGCTATGGTACACCAGCAGGTTGTGTTTGTGAATGTGGTGATGGAAGTGGTGGTGTATTTATTTATTAACTTTAAGCCAGGATTAATGTTCCCACAAACCTAAAAGCCTACAGGAAATATGCCATTTTTACCAGTTTCTTCAAAATAATTGTGAAGTACCGCCTACAGTCTGTGCTGAACGAGATGTCGGCAAATTGCGAGTATAACATGCTCTGGAGTGGAGTGCTGTATTTGAGTGGAAAACATGGTGTTGTGATCCACAACTGAAAAGCACCATTATTGCCCATTTTCATAACACCTCAATTCTCCTGTTGATAACCATTATCATTGGTAAATGTATGGTGTAACAGCCAGCAAACAGACCACAGATATTATGATGTAGTACATTGCCTGTTTAGAAAACAGCTATAAGGTTGTCAACTATGACTTTACAGGTTCTGGAGCATGGTAATCTATATTTCAGATGCTTTGTTTGTGTGTATCATGCTTTGGTAAGATCATCTGACTGCTATTAAGAGATTGCAATACACAGTTCAGATATAAATGATACAAACAACCATACAGTTGGCTCCACTCCCGCGTTTCTCCCCTGGCGTTGTCAATGTTGGGCCAGTCAGAAATACGAATCCTGATCCACAAGGTAAAATACTCGAAACATTCATCTTTCACTCTAAGGATATGAATGTTTCGAATTTTTTAACTTGTGGATCGGGATTCGAATTTCTGACCTACCTAACATTAGACTGGTGTTTGAGTGTAAAGAATGTCTGGTTCTGGGTAATTAGTTGTTTCTACAACTCATCAATATGATTTAATATTCACCTATTTTCCAATTACTCTTCTTTCTTATCCTTGGCTTGTTCCTTATTCTTCCTATTTGGTTTTGATTTTTTTGGATTTCTCTTGGCCATGGCCTTCTGGCCAGACACAACACTTGATCTATCACTTAACATAGAACCCTTCTCATCATGGATTGTACCAGGCTGACAGGTGTCTGCTGGGATTGTCACACGACTTGGGATTGAACTGTGGGATGTGTGTGTGTTTGCTTGATGGCCTGAAATTCGCCAGTCAGTTGGGGTTGAACTGTGGCCTGTGTGAATGATTGCTTGGTGGCCTGAAATTTGCTGGCCAGATGGGGTAGAATTGTGGCTACACTTTGAAGTTGTATTGCTGGTGTGTGTGTTAGGCTGGGCAAATGGTGTCCTTTTAGATGATACTGTGACCACTTCCCTCTCTGGTCCTGGAGTTATTACTGCCTTAAGGTTAAATCCTGGACAACTGGCTCTGGATCCCCCTTTCTTACTAATAAAAACTTGACTCCTTACTTCAGGACCTACAGGACTCTTATAGCTTTGGTTTCCCTTATAATAACTTGCTGTGTTCATATTTATAATCTTACTATCTGGACCTTGATATCCTTTTGCACTGTTCTTGTGTACTCTGAGATCTCTGTGATAATTACCTGCAGCACCAGTAGTTGTGTTCATGTTGGGGTTGTTATTACTGGATATGCTACCCTGTCTAATATCATCCCTAACCATAACACTTTTTCCATTCTCCTCTCTACTTCTCCAGTAGGCCTTCCGAGCCACTTCTCTTTCCTGAGCAGCTTTCTTTTTATATTTCAGTATCCTCTTCTCCTTCTTTTCTTTCTTCTTTTCATGCATTATGTTTGTCATATAGTTCAACTTCTCCTTCAGTATGAAAGAGGTGTCATCAGGAAATGTGTCAATGTCACTGACACCCTCCATCACTTTCTCTGTAGTTTGCCCTAAGCATTTCTCACCTGAGCCCCCCATCTCTTTCTCCGTAACTTCTTGCTGTGGGTCTCTTTTAAATGAACCTACAATATGTGCACCATCGTTACAACTCTTGACTTTCTCTGCAGCTTGTTCTATGTGTTTTTCTAGTGAACAACCCACCTCTTTCTCTGTAGCTTCTTTTTGAAGGTGTTTCTTAATCAAGTCTAAAATATACCTGTATATTGGCCAATCTGGCTCCAACTTAGGGTCCACATCTGACAGGATAGTTTCAGTGGTTCTGTCTAAATCAACAGTCCACTTATACTCCTGGTTGTCATCAGAGTGGTCAAAGTCAGCACTGGATTGTTCTGTACTAGACTGGTCAGCAGCAGCAGGAGCCACTTGGCATACCACCAGCCTTGGGTTGGTCTGACTGGCCAGCACCTCAATACTGGTGAGCCTGGCCATTCCCAGATAGTGGTGCCCAGCAGCCTGGTACTGCTGACTGCCTGTCCAGCGATGACAATGTTTCTCCATCATGCTTCTAGGAATAACAAGCTCTAAGTTACCTTCAGGGAGAGTGCAAGAAGGCATGAGGGCAGGGGGACCTTGTGAAGGCCTGGTTTCTCTCCTCTCTCGACCCCCCCTAACCCCAGCCTCAGCTATTGTGCTCTTCTCTGGCATCTCTGCTTCGGTGCTCCTTCTCATCTCACGCCGATCTTTCTGACGCTCCTTTTTGTCCCTTTTCTCAATATTTACTTTCTTTTTTGGACAGTCTTTCTGAATGTGACCAATTTTGCCACAGAAACGGCAGCCACGGTCATTAGGTGGCGCCCCATCTGTCAACTGCTTGCAGTCAAACAGGTAGTCCTGAAAGACAACGATATTGCTAGGGGCTTGTTCTTAAGAAACCTAAATTTCAGGAGAAAGAGTACTTACAATACAAGAAGTCATCATAATCTTCATTACTGAAAAGAACCTGATGGGAGCTAGGCTCATGCACATGATATCTGCATTATAGAAATAGGGGTAGTATAGCTAAGGTTTCTCATTGAACCTATCTGTCCTACCTACCTATTCTTAACAGTGAACCAGTAGAGGCCTTTAGCCTCTGATAAAGCATATGACTGTACAGTGCTCCCCCCCCAAGTAGGCGGTCCTTAATTAGATGATTTCCAAGTAAGCGGAGAAATTAATCGAGACCAAAATACCAAAAGTATGCAAATCGATATTCAGTTGACCGTAATTCATTGATATCATTCACATTTTGATAGTAAGAAGTAAACAGATATTGAAAACATAAAAACAAGACATAACAAGACTTGTTTACTGTAATGTGTTGAAAAGTGAAAGTGATTTTAAGAGAAAATTACCAAAATCAATAAATACAAACTAAAGGAATAAGTCTGCACGAATATATATTCAATGAGTTTGGTGATAATTGAACATACCACCCCACTATCACCCTCACACTCGCTCGTTACACTTGTGATAAGCCCTTTATAGTAAACAACTTCTCAAAACGGGCATTTTTCATACTTTTAGCACATATCCCTGTACCGACATTTGATACGGGGAAAAGAAAAGTGCAAGTGACTGTAAGAGAAAGTGACTAAGAAAAATGAATATAAATTAAGGAAATGTATTTGAATGAGTAGAAACTCATTGATTATTAGTGATAACTGAACTTGTAAACCATTACCCTCACTCTCTCACTACATTCGCTTATTTAGGCCTACCTTTTTTGAATGAACAACCTTTCAAATCATACATTTTCCATACATTTGGTTCAAGTTTAAAATTATTTTTAGTCATTAGAGAGAATCTGTGAAATCGAGGGTTGAGTGGATTCTCATCCTGACTCACGACTCATAAGTCACCATAGCACCGCTTGGGATACACATTAGACATTTAAGTATGTTTTTTTTGTTCTCGTTATAGCTTTTAAACGTGTTAGTGAAACTCGCAATAAATGGGGGGTTGAATGTACAGTCATGGACAAAAATATCGCATCCCTCCTGACTGTGACTCAGTCAGAAGAGGGGCGCGATATTATTGTCCACGATAGTACATACAGTATTATAATGGTTAAGAAGGGAGAGTTTTAGAAGTGCCAGTACCGAACCTATTTTCCCCCCTTTATTTATGAATTCCAAGTAGACAATTTCAGAGTATACGGCGCCTGCTTGGTACATAACCCGTCTTCTTGGGGGGAGCACTGTACTACCTCATGTTATATTGTCATGAAAATATGAAGCATGCTTAGGCACAATATATAATGTGCTAAAACAAGTGGAAATAGTACAAAGTATTCTTCATAACGGAACTTTAAAAGTGACTTGCGCAACTTCCCAAAACTGTATCATCAGAACCTCACTACAGACTGCAGTAACATCATACTTACAACAAGATTCCTGTAGCCTGGAGGCGGGGCCATGATGGCTGAGCCGAAAAGTTCTCTGCCACGAATGAAGGCCTTCATGATGAAAGTGTTCACTGAATTGTTGAGAAAGCCATTAGTGCTGATAAGGTCTCAAAACAATCCAAATAAATATTTCCTACAGGAATTATGAAGTATCATGGCTAAATGAAAAATGGATAGTAAAAATATTCTTAAATTAAAAATACAATTGTGTTTCTATTAGTTGACACAGAAATGGTTTAGTAGAACTATGACAGTCAGTAATGTCTCCTACAACTGGGGTATCAGGCCAGCCTCACTTATACAACCCACACATTAATGGAAATATCACCTATACCAGCAACATATCTACCTACTGTATGAATATCTTCTCAACACAAGATATTACACTGCTAGCCAACAACTCAGGGGGTTCTGGTGGTAATAAGGATTAAGAGGCAGGCCCACAGCTAAACATATCAAATGAGGCAAAGAAATTGTTGCTGTTTTGCCTTGCCAAGGCCACATACAAAACAAATACAAGAAGGGTCACATGCAAAGTACCACCAATTGTAGTAACAGTCCTAGTACTCTTTCAGTCTCGGGATACTATGGCAAAAAGAGTATACAGTGTAAAATGACAAAGTGAAAGTCAGAGGAAGAATGGGGTGGGGTGGGGAGTTCCGGAAAAGGGACAAAACATCAGAACTAAATGGAGTCAAGTGAAGATTGGTAATTTACTAATATTGGCAGAACTTGGGAAGCAATTAAGTCTGGGGCACCCACTTGGGGATTAGTCATCTTATAACATACTTACTTTTCCTAGACAGTCCGGCACCGAGGTTGTGGCTCAGGTCGAAGGGGTCCTCAATGGCAATGCAGCGGGAGTTCCAGAGCTTCTGAAGGCGGGTGAGAGGAGCTGCCTGGCGGATGGTCACCACGTGCTCTTTCCAGTTAAATGTCTCTGTGTAGTAGCGGAGCATTCCCACCCACAGCTGCCCCACTGACTCCTTGTTCTTCCCATAGTCCTTCCATACACTCTTCTGTTGGAAAATTGGAAACATAAGTATAACTGGCTGAAGATATTAGGTATCCTGTTTTTTTCTCATGTACTGTCAGCCTCAGGAGCTCATTGTTGTTGTTGTTGTTGATGTTCTCCCAGGGCAGAATGGCCTCCTGCCCCACAGACCATGGTACGCTCTGGTCACAGTGAAAAAAACAAATGAAAATAAAGGAGGGGCTGGCCCTATATGCCTGGGCTACCAAAACACATTCCAGGGAAATGGGACCAGAGCTTACTGTCATGTTTCTGGAGCCTACAAATTATACATAAGAATCCAAAGTACTTTACAAGGTACATTTGAATGAAAAGAAATTTATTGGTTAACACTGGCCAAGATGTCTTGTCAATCGTATTTGCTTACCAAACCTAAACCTAACCTAAATAATGTATATATAAAAACAGTTTCATAATTTAAACAATATTCTGGACACCATTTCCCTACTGCAGGGTCTGGAGCCTCAAGCCCCAGGAAAAGAGACAAAGAAATATTGGTACAATAAGTTTTCAAAATATATAGAGTATAAAAGCTTACCAGGTTGGGGAGATCATCATAGAACCAAGCATTCCAGCCATCGATCATGAGACGTGGAGCTGGCTGGGAGTGGTCATATAGCTGTAAACACATGAACAGTCAAGTTTCTTTTTATGTCATCAAAATAAAAAAATTACATAATCAATTACAATTACAACAGCAACAAAAACATATACCAAAAACTTTTCCACAACTGATAATACTCAGGCCTTTACAATGTAGCTGAATGGATGACTCATGACTCTAAGCCACATATTGGGTGGAAAGTTTCAACTAACAGGTACCTTTTATGATGACTGTAGACAGTAATAATTTTTGTACACAAGACAATATATATACAGTGCTTGACATAGGATTGGTCCACCTGGGGAGAGGTGGACCAATTTCATGTCGATAATGGGAACACCCTTAAGGAGTTTGAATATTCCCACCATTTGGACGGGCCACCTGCCGTCATGGCGTTGTGCGCGGAGATACATTACCCGACAAAAATCCCAGCTTAGGTGTTCTGTTGCCACCATCCAGGGAGATTTATTTTCCTAAGTGTACCGCGTGTCCCCCCCTCTCGACCCCCACCGTCGCCTTTTCTAACCCCACCAGTGTTATGAATATGGGCTCTGATAAGGATCTATCACAGGTAACCATTGCCCAGATCATAGCCCTAAAGAAACCCGATCATACAACGAAGGAAATAGCTGAACAGGTTGGTGTGTGAATGAAGTGATAGACGCTGGGTTGCCAAGTTTTACTGGGAGGGAGACCTCGTCACTCCCACTCAGAAAACGAGGCCTAGCAAGGAACTGAAGACCAGTATAAGGGCCCAGACAATTGTAAAAAAATGAGGTTGAGTCCAATCCACGAGTGAATGCCACGAAAATTAAGGAAATTAACCCTAAACTGTTTGGGGAGGTGTTAGTCCCAACTGTAAATGGTAGGATAGCAGTGCTAGGGTACACCAGTTACCGTCCAGTCAAAAAGCCTCTTCTCACCCTTAAACAGTCATAATAGTAGCTTTTGCTCATAAATATAACAGTTGGGATAGTAACAAATGGCTCAATGTGCTATGGAGCGATGAATCCACCTTTAGGGTAACTGACAACAGAGGTGGGAATGTGTATCAGAGCTGTGGTAGCAACCCTCTTGACCCACACTACATCCAAGCAACTGATTAACACCCAAACTCACTAATGGTATGGGCTATTTTTTATTAATATTTCATTGATGATGTTGGTGCACTTTCTATGTTTTTCAGTGGGGCGGACCAATCCAATGTCGAGCACTATATACCGTAGCACATCTACCAATAGGTGTAATTTTCTGAACCTTCATATGGACTACAAGGTTATGTCTAAGGTCTCCACTACAAATTGAGACACTGAGAAGGAGGAGCAGCTTTTATTGATGATGTTTTGTTACTGTTGCTTCTATATTTGACATAAATAAAACAATTGTGAAAGTTCATCAATGAAAGTGCTATCTCCTAAAATGCTATTTCAAATCTCATTCTGCATATAGTCTCATTCTCTGTAGTTGAAAGGAAATGCCAGTTGTCAATATTGGTCCTTACACTCATCCTTTCCCTCACTCCATGAGAATATGGGCTATTATATTTTTACTTTTCAACTGTTTGGCTGGTCAGTGACTTGCAAGCTTCTATCAACCACAGCCAAGCTTTAACCATATGAACTGTGGATATTATCCATCAGCAACTTAAAAGCTAACTACAGTTATGTTACACTTAAGTTAAGTATGCAAGTGTTATGTATGTGTGAGTGTGAACATGCAAAATTGTGAATGAGCACTATGAAAAACTAACCTCCTGCAGAACTGGGATGACTGGAGGGTGACACTGCTGGAGGAAGTGCAGGACCATCAGGATGTAAGCATATGAGGACAGAGAGCCTCGGGAAGCATCTCCAATATCACATAACTTAGCAAAGTACTTCATTGCATAACCAAGGCACTGAAAAAAATTATCATAAAGTTAGGTATACTACTAGTTTTTTCTGCCCAGTGGGGCTGATTTTATTCTCTGTGAATATTAGTCATCCTCCACAGGGCTAGAATAAAGATTGTTGTAGGATCTGGTCACTTTCTAGTGGATTTAACAAGATCTGCCCAAATAGATTAAAATTCCACGCGAGGTGTACTGCAACCGGAGGCTCTTTTTTTTTTTCACTGCTGTGTGGACTGCTAGCACACAGGGGGTGCATTTCCCCTTGCATGCAGCAATGTATACTCCCTCCCTCTTATAGTCCCTTCAGGGCTGGTCTCATGGAAGCTGAGGCCCCACTTGTAGCTCTTGTGATAACATGGACTTGGGCCCACAGCACTGGCTGTGGATCAAAGACCTTCTCCCCAATCTCCCTGGTGGTCAGAGGCCCCCAGACTCCCTGGTCCAGTAAGCTCTGGTCCCATCTCCCTGGGAGATGCTTCAGTAGCCCAGGCATATAGGGCCAGCCCCTCCTTTATCTTAATTTGTTTTTTCACTGTGACCAGAGAGTACCAGGGGTCTGTGGGGCAGGAGGCCATTCTGCACATGACATTGAAGACTATTTTACTGGTAAAAGATAAATAACTATTTTTTTTTGTAATTGCACTCAACCCTCGAATTCCCGAACCTTAGTTTCCTGGATTTTGGATTTCTCAGACAATTTTTCTCACTCCCAGACAAGTTCAGGAGCCAAGGGAAAACACCTGCTTTCAAATACATTTTGATATTATAGAAAATAATGGGCTATAAGCATAAATGTTCAATGATATAGATACTTGGCTATACAACTCACAGAACTGCATGACATGATGCAATGCAAGTTATGCAATGCTAACTCTATTTTATCAATTAGAAGTATATAAATTAGTTACTGAATGTCATTAGTGTGAAAGACAAAACTATAACTAACCTTCACTCTATAATCAATGCTGGCATAGGTAGAGAGCAGCTTGGTGTTCTGGAGGGCAAGAGTGTTGTAAAGAGAAAGATCCCCTTCCAGGCAGGCCCGGCGGATTGAGAACTTGACAATGGGAACCTTGGCTGTGGTGATGGCGAACACATGGCCACACTGACGGTAACGCTTCAACTTCTCTGCCAGTGACTCTATGATCTTGATGTGGTCAATATTCTGAAATGGATATTTTTTTATTGTTGAATAGTAAATTAATACTCTAGTGGATAAGAAGTTGAAATTCAGTACAGTATTATGTCTCTTACAAGTAGCTTTGTACAAGTTTTGTACATAATGAAAAGTAAAATTATAGCTAAAGTCAAAGCTCTTACTGCGCCAGATGGGTTGCCATCAAAGGTAAGGCATATGTCCAAGTCAGAGCCCTGGAAACCAAAGCCATTAGCAGAGGATCCAAACAGCTTCAGGGTCACAGTCTGGAAAAACTGTCGGATGTAGCTCTCCAAGTCAGCAACAATCCTATCACGCTCTTCTATCTCTTCATTTGAAGGCTCGAAGTCTCCTGTAAAATATAAACAGTTAAAATTGTCAATAAAATATAAATAAATTTTGTATCACGTACAGCATAACAAGAATCAGAGTACAAAATTGCTAATAACCGCACAGAATTCCACAACTACTCTCAAAAAATATAAGTCAAACAAGCTCCAAAAATCTGACATTGTTAATATCTGAGAGAAATTAATGTAAAGTAACTAAAATTCATTTGAGAGAACTTCATCTAGAAACTAAACAGTTCCTTACTACTCACCAAAATGAACAATATTTGCAATAAGTAAGGAAATTGCCATTGAATAACCTAATCAGTAGTACTGTTTACCAAAATTGCAAAGCAAAGCCAAATTTGTCTCAAAAAACAGTACCCTGAGTATCTAACTCTGTGTTGGGAAGTTAACATGTTTACAGTTCATGCAAGTCACTCTATATACCAGGCTATTGACATACTTGTGAGCCGCTCAAATATGATTGTGAGTTGGTTGAGGAAATAGTTGTTCATTGCAGGGAGATTCTTAAGGGGAGGGAGGTCATCCTCATGGCAGTCAGCCTTGCAATGACCCTCCTTCTGGCATGATCCACATATCAGAGGTGGAGACTGGCCGCAAGTGAATTTCTGCCCATCAAATCTAGTGGATGCAAAATTATGTACACACATCATTATCTTTTCCCCATTTCCCATTTTTCAAGAGGTGGGGAAAACAGACTGTACAACTTACCTCAAGATAAGGGAAAAATAGTGAAAATGGTGCAGGGAGAAGGAAATTGGTCTATTTTAAACCTTATGTATACAAATGACACAGTGCTATTGGCTATCAGTGAACGGGAAAACATAGTAAGGAAAGTAGTGGGTCCAATGAATGATTCCTTGCAACAAGGTTTCTAGTAACTAATATGACTTTTGTGAGAAGCTGAGAATTTCATGGGCTTGAAAGGGGTAGTGAATGTGTGACTCATTTTACAGAGTATAACTGCCCCTTCATTTATTATACGGACATCATTTTTTCATTCCCAATTCTGGAGCCCCCAAACACTTAAAAGTATGGAAATGAGGTATAATTGATGATGATAAACAATCACTTCCAGGAGTACACTCCCCCATTCCATACAAGTGCCCCTCCCCATGTACAGCCATGGCTGATAGTGCTTGACCAGGGTCCAAGGAGTATTGGAGAGTAACTGAACAGAGTTAGAAAAAGTGAGTCTTCTAAACCTCTCTTAACGTTGAGAATGGTTTGGAAAATTCACTTGTTCGAACTCTGTTCAGTTGCTCACCAACACTCCTTGGACCCTGGTCAAGCACTATCAGCCATGGCTGTACTCCTTCACTCTATTCACTCATCTCACCGGTGTTCTGTCTCTCATACTAGTCCTTCTTTTATATACACCCTGAAACTCATTTACTACCCTTCACTTTCTGGAAGTAAGTGTCACTCAAAAACAAACTTGCCACCAAGGACCATTTTTCACTCTATGAACTCCATCTTTATACCCAGACTATCAACTCTCACCATCAGCACTCACTTATAAGAGAGATGGTGATTGAGAACTTGAGATATGAGGTTGCTGGCTTGGGTGGTGGTGATGCTGGAGATGGGAGATGTGACCTCCTCTATATTTATCACAGCTTCACCTTCCCCTTCCTCCTCCGACGTCACTCCATTGCGTGTGACTGAATCTCCAGTTTCCTCTGTCATCTCCTGTAGTAGGGATTAGAAGAATGCAATATTATAGCCCAACACAAACAATATCCCTCCATTACCAACAGAAATATTCAATCATGAAACCTTCTCACACTTTGTTTTACAGAAGGTTTCAACTCAATAAATTTATTGAGGTTTAGGCTTAATTTTCTCAAAATGTCTGTACAGTATCTACATATTCATGAACAATTAAATCGTGTAATAATGTAACTAAGAATCATTTAGCCACACTAATATACTAATAAATAATTCTATATTACTATGGTCTGACAATATTGCATTAGTAAGAGTTATAAACCATTAATATTAAACAATCAAATATGCCCTGACAGTTGGTCTCATTCATGATTCATAATCAACACACACATGATGCAATCCAGTCTGAACCTGCAAGTTGGCGGATCTAAAACCTAAACATTGCTTGCCCTCCATCTGACCTACTGTCTGTCAGATGGACAGACTACAATCAGCCCATACACGATTCAATCTGGTTGGATCTGGCTAGGCCTACCTAGTGGTCTCAAGGTTAAACTGTATCGTGTATGGGGACCTTCAGAGTATCACCCAGATGAATTGTTCCTTTTTAGACATGTAGTTTTGGACAGAATTCATTCAGTTATATAGAAACAAGGAGTGTTTATGAAAAATAATAAGCAAAGAGTATATGAATAGAAATAAGAAAACCCTGCTTAAGACCCAACAACAGGTATCATTATTAATTTTATCATAATTCAATATTAAAAAAAGATTGTTTCACTTGTTAGTGTTGCAGGACCATTGGTGATGATAGCACATCTGAAATCATTGATCAATTAGCTAAATATTCTGACTGTGCAATGTAAGCTTTCAATGTGAAAAGTTACCAATGAAAACAACTCCAAGTACAGTCGGCGGCAAATGTCCTGTCGCCTCACCTGCTTCACCGAGACGCACAGTGTTACATGGACTCGAAAAATACATATGTTTTCTACACCTAATAATTTCGAGTCTATGAACATTGCGTGCCTCAGTGAAGCAAGGGAGGCGACAGGACTTTTGCCGCTGACTGTACTGTGTGTCCCCTTGTCCATTCTTAAATAGCTAAACCAATCACCTGTCACAAGTCTTCTATCCAAGAAATGAGAGATAACTTTTGTCTCTTAAGAACCTGTCTTTTCTCCATTTTCTTTGCTCTCTCTTCTTACGATCAACAACCTTCCACTCTTTCCTACCAACATCAGAACAGTTCTTGCAGTGTGGTCAGAGCATGTGAAGGTGTAAATAGGTCGTAGTGACATGGAAGTAATGCAGATATCTCACCTCAAGAGCCAAGGTGCTGAGGTCTTTCTCAAGGACACTACTGGAAGCAGTATGGTTGTCCTCTGATTCTGTTGTCTCTTCCAGCACATCCTCAGTCCGTTCCATTTCGCACTCAGATGATCCCTCACTGAGTGAATGCCCCGCCTGGCAGAATAGAGATGAATTACATAAACTTGAACCGTCAAGGGTCAACTATCTAATCATACGTTTGAGTACAAGTCCTGTTGGCTAGTAGTGAGAGAGCTAGGAAGTTTAGTGGCAAGTTTGGCAGAGGTATGTGAACGATGCTGTTTGAAGGTGAATGTGGGTAAGAGCATGGTGATAGTGGAGAGAGAAGTGATGCCTCGTTCCCTCTGGGAACTCCCCCCAAGGGGGTGGCCACAGCAGAAGTGTCTCAAGTTTTCCCTGTTCTAACTATCTATCTATCTATAGCTCTGATGTCTCGTTCCCTCCGGGAACTCCCTCCAAGGGGGTAACCACGGCAGAAGTGTCTCCAGTTTTCCCTGTTCCAACACTCCCTCCTTACTTGTTCAAACCCTCCTCTGACCCTTACGTTTCTCTCCTTCACATACTTCTGGCGCTATAGGACGTCGATGTTGCGGCGCCAAATAACCCATCAATCAATCCTTCACATACTCTTCCACTCTGTTTTGCCATCTAACTGGCGGTCTGCCTCTCACACCGCGTCCCACAACTTCACTTCCTTACACCTTCTTTACAAACTCTTCACCTTGCATTCTCTCTACATGTCGAAACCATCTTAATAAATTACGCTTCACTCTCTCAACCACTTCACACTCAATACCAATTGCCTTCTCACTCATACCACATCTCTCGTACACACTCTCATTACTTTCTCCATCCCACCTAGACACCCCACATGCTCCTCTCAAGTAGCTCATTTCCACAGCACCTATCCTAGACTGATGAGCCTTACTCCATGTCCATGTCTCTGATGGTCAAGCCCTCCTCTGCCCCTGATGTTTCTCTCCTTTACATACTCTTCCACTCTGTTCTGCCATCTAACTGGAAGTCTGCCTCTCACACCAGATGCCACAACTTCACTTCCATACACCTTCTTTACAAACTCCACAACCTTGCATTCTTTCTACATATCCAAACCATCTCAATGTATTACGCTTTACTCTCTCAAAAAGTTACTTCAAATACAATTGATAAATAAATCAATTCCATGAATTGTCCTGTTTAAACTAGGTAGCAAGCCCAATCAAGAATTCTTCCTAGCTACCTGACCGAACAGCCTCGAGTCCTTGAGGGTATTCCTATAGGGCCCTCATGGAATGTCTGCTGTGTTGTTTGCAAGATTGGTTGTGCTCAGGGCAGTTTTACTATTATGGATTCTATCCTTATAGGGAAAGGAGAACTCAGAAGAGGGATGCCATGAGGCTGTGCAAGCAGCTGAGAGAGTAATGATAGTATTTGTGCATGATAATATGTGCTGGGTATTGCTTATATTTTCCTTATGAGTAAAAAGGCTTAATTTGGAACCATAGGATCCTACCTTCTCAATGGACTCTAGCAACACATCCCCCTTTTTGGTGCTGAGTGCTGCATCACCTCTGCCACCACTCCCAGTACGGGTCTGCAACCAACAGGTATGATATGGTGCGTAATAGTGTAAGAAATAATGGGTTAAAAATGGAAAAAGCACAAGAACTAGTGTAATATAGGCAGAGAAGTGGATGAGAGTTGCTGAAGTAGTGCATGAAAGGACCAGCAACTCTGTGTTAACTAGATTGTCCATTACTTTGCTCCTAGTCCTAAGAAAGTTCTGAAGAGCAATGTGCAGTTACTTCAGTATAATTGCGATAGAAGAGTGATGTAACTTTGTGTTGCAGAAAGGCCGTAGCAAATAAATAAGAGGAGGAAGAGATGAGGAGATGCAAGGCCTTTTATTTCACTATTCAGGAGTGTTGTAAGGTTGAGCCATCCTACCCATCAGAGCCATACACAATACATGTTTGCAAATAAATTCTTATTTTTTAAAGAAATTACAGTATACCTGTATAGTGTATATCTAAGGGTTAAACAGACTCCAGTCCCATCCCAATGGATGCTAAGTTTTAACCATTCATTAGTAATAAATTACAACACTCCTCTTCAAAATATAATCATCACCCCTCACCCAGGGACTCACCTCCTTGGCAACAATGTGGATGAAGAGTGGGCCATATGAGAGCTGAGGGACAGCAAAGTATTTGTATGTGGCCTTGAGTCGGTCAGCAATGTATTCAAACACAGGATTGCCACTCACGGTACGAGTCAAGTTTCTCTTCTGCACAAATGGATCTGTTGAGTTAATAATGTTACAGTAAACTTTGAAGGAAAATAATTTATAGGACATCAGATTTCAGAAACAAGACTGATGTTAAGGTCCCTGCCTATGATGGACAAAATATATTACCTTCAACGGTAATTTTCTTGCTCCATGTTTTTTCATGTTTAGGCATAGGAGGCAGCTGACGGACATTGATGACATTGTCGGCCATCTTGAACCCAATAGTGTAGAACCTGAAGAGCTCGAGCCACAGCTTGCCCACACTCTCACTGTTCATGGTCTGCCACTTATCCTTCAGCTCCTCTGGCCCTAAGGGAGAATGTATGGGAACAGTCAAAGTATTAAAGGCTAGACATTACATCTTCAACATGAAGCTATGTACAGCAGCCCCCAATGTTAGCAGGTCCCTAGAAGTCAGAATATCAGTCAGTTCTTCTCTGGCAGCCAAAACTAGAGTAAATATTTTCTAAAGGTGATAAAAAAAACATCTATAGTAAATATCAGTAACTTTCATCTGCCTGGCTAATGTGTGATCCCAGAAAGTTGGGCAGCGAGCTTGGACCATAGAAAGTTAGTATTTCTGATACTGGCTGTGAGCATTTATAATCAGAAAAACAAACAAAAAAACTGGACTGAGCTACAGTAGTTAAGTATACCAAGTAGTACAATAGCTCCAGAAAGTACTTGTGTATATTTCACTTGGAAAACTATGGCATGATAGAGGAAACATCTGTTTACATCATCATCAATACCTTATTTCCCTTTTCTCCAAGGGGTGGGAGGATCCACAGCCAAGGTTGAAAAAATTAAATAGTATACATATCCAGTAAAATGAGCACAATAACATTCTCTACACCATTAAAGCCTACAAAGTTCTCAGCTTCCCTTCACAAAAGTAGTTCTAATTAACCTCATGAAAAGGAGCCATTCCATGGCCTGTCAAGTTAAAACCAGGCTGCCAACCCTATCATACACTCCTAGCAATTCTCTACCACTTTTGCCTATCCTGCACAAGTTATTTTTCCTTTATCCATTATCAATCCATGCTTTCTGGCACAATCACACACCATGTTATACCATCTTCTCATGGGTCTTCCCTTTCTTCTCTGACTCTGAAAATGACTTTCATTAGCCTTTTTCATCACATCAGTATTATCTATTCTTTCCACAAACTACACCTTTCAAAGATTTCAGTCTGCCAATATATCCATCTCTACTTTTCATATTCTCAAATTCTAATATTTGTATCAAACCAAAGTTTAATAACCTTATGATAGTGTACCGTAGGTATTAACACTTGGAGCTTTGAGCCCCTGTACTGAACCCTCTAGTTCTAATGAGTGCTTCCATCACACCTGGTACAATTTTCTCTTGGGTTGCTCTATTTTCAACTTCCTTTTCACACTTTTGCCCTCGTTACTCCAAGGGGTCTCAATTCTTCAACCTGGAGATCCATTTACACATTACACATTGTTTTAAGGACTCACGGCAGTATGTTTCAGAGTCAGGCTTGGGATGGAGACAGGGTAAAAGGTGTGGTCGATGCTGTTGCAGGAAGTGAACCACCATCAAAGGGAACACATGTGGGGGAAGTGTTCCTCTCGCCTGGTCATCTATCCGGCACAGCTGCCAAGAGATGATAATTCATATATGAAATATCAGCACCACAAAAGTCTCAAGTAAATGGGATGGGAAGGCAACTAGTGTTGAGTGCTGGGTGGGTTGAGAGGGTGAAGAGTAGAGATGTGTTAATACCAAGATGTAGGCCTATACCAATATTACTCATTATCCAACCAATATAGATACTTTAACCAATGCCATTATTTTGTCATATAGCTTAGCTGTAAATAAAAAAAAAGGACATTCAGTACTGTAGCTGCTTTTGGGGGGGAAGTTCAAGACAAACTATACTGGATGAGATTAGTAGTAAAAAAAAGTTATACGGTACAGTATTGTCAAATTGATATAGTAAATTTATGCCATTTTACCCAATTTCCACCTGTTTGTTTAGTTCAGATTTTAGCCCCCAGTAGGAAGTATGCTTGTGCGAGTATTAACAAAATACATTGAAAGTTCTTTTTATGTAGCACTAGCAGCGATACGAATGACGTATAAATTTTTACTCTAGGTCAAACGATGCGGCCATGTATAGCGGCTAAACACACACACACACAGACAGATGGAGCGTTTTATATACTGTACAGTAAAAGTCCTGTAATCCGAATTGCAGGGGGCTGAAGGTCATTCAGACTATTGATTTTTTCGAACTATTGGTTGGACCTCCAAATACAGATATGGAAAAAGAAACACGCAAATTATAAGATTACAGTAAACCCTCGTTATTTGGGATCAATTGAGGGAAGACCCTTGACGAGTTATCAGAAGATCTGAGATATCCGAGGGCTTAAATTTGATGCGTAATGTACGACTGTCTGTCTGTACACCCAAGGCCATATATATCTCTTGGCCTTGTGTACACTCACTCTCAAAACTATGGGTGCTTTCACTCGTATCTTTGGTTCCCATACATAGCTAATGACTAATAATAATTCTAAACTTGAGCCCAAAGTATGGAAAATGAATGATTTTAAAGGTTGTTCATTCTAAAAGGTTAGGCCTAATAGCGTGTGTAGTGCGTGACGAGTTGACAAGTTCAGTTATCACCAATAATTCTTGAGTTTCTACTCATACAAACACATTTCCTTAGTTTATATTAATTATTCTTTGTTATTTTCTCATACAATCACTTGCACTTTTCACCATATCAAATGTCTGTACCAGGATATGTGTTAAATGTATGAAAAATGCTCGTATTGAGAAGTTAACACGAGTGTATCAAGCGAGCGTGAGTGACAGTGGGGTGGAAATTTCAGTTATCACTAAAACTTATTGAATTTTCATTCATACTCAAACATTCCTTAGTTTGTATTCATTAATTTTGGCAAGTTTCTTTGAAAAATCACTTCCACTTAATATTAATTTGCGCATAGGTACACCTAATAGGTGTGAGTGTGGATGGCCCAGCTGTACGTGAATCATGTAGGCATATGTGACGATACACTCGGAAAATCCCAGCATAGGCCTCTTGGACACTAAAATTGAAATTTTTATTACCATTTTAAAAAATTCGGACTATTGGGATTTTCGGAGTATCCATGGTCGGATTAACGGACTTCTACTGTATATAGATTTAACAAATATATTAGATTTTTTGTAATATCATTTGTAATATTGCCTCTGGCTAGCACAGTGGTAACAGTTGTGGCTGCAATTCTGTGGCCCAGCGTTCGATCCTTGCTCGGGACACTGTTAAAAATACCACTGATGCCAGAGGTTACCACCCCTGTGAGCAGGGGGTGGGGGGTTTCAGTCGGCTGTCTGAGGTCTTCCTGCTTAGTCAGCCATAGCCGAAGCTGACTCGGGTCTCAGGTGGGTGGAGAGGTCGCTGGGCCATACATTACATCCTTGTGATGTGTGCTATAATTGTGTTTCATACACACAGTGTGTGCTACACTCTGTCCCAGTGACTGCCACTCGCTGGCACCTTTAATAACTCAATCGGACTGTTTCGAATCACAGAAAATATAAACTAGAAATGTATTGGAGTACCAACCATATTTTTACCTTGCCAATATCAATTCTCTATAAAATGGTCAATACTGTTGATCTCTAAAGTAAAGTAACAGTGAGTTACATGTAAGTAAAATTTTGGGCCTAGTGTAAGACAGAATACCATTCAGATGGGAGAACAGGGTGAAAGAGTACACAAGAGAGATATAAAATAAGTTGAAAGGGAAGGCTGGACTATGGTAGCAAGGAGTGTTGAACAGAGAGAACCGGAGAGTTTTCTGCAGTGGCCACCCTCTTGGAGAGAGTTCCAGGAGGGAATGATATCAGTGCCACAGACATATAGACAGTTATTGAGTAAGACCAACCTGAGCCCAACGCCTGAAGGCCACCCCCAGGGTATGCACTCTGGGGTCAAGGGAGGCATAGTCAGCTAAGAGTTGGTTGGTGAGTTTGGATGCTGATCCTCCCGCTCCCACCACCACCCTCAGACCTGTCTCAACATGGCTGAATGACATGGTGGGATAGGATGAGGTCAAATCATCCTTCACATCCCTGAAATACATAGATTGGGTAATCCTTTAGATTCCTGTTCCAGTACAAATATGTAATCAATGTTAATGTGATATCCACATTTTTTTCATCCACAAATGGTTTTAACCCCTAAAGGCAGAAAGCTGTCGATCGGCAGTCACTGTCCTCGTTGACCTGAGGCTGACGTCATAGGGGGCTATAAAAAACTGCATGGGCTATATCTAGCCACTTCTTTGGTAGCACTGGTTAGGTTTGGGCTTGTAATAGCCACTTCAGGTTAGGTTTGAGCTTCTAGCCTTCTACCTTGTAACTACACATAACCTAAGTTCATTATTTTCAGACATTTTTGTTATTTTCATATACAATTCAGGTGAGTACGATATATATTCTACCCACAATATATGCAAATGATGCCATTATATATATATTTATGCCTTGAAAACAATTATTTCATCATATTTGGTCCTTTTTTTATGGAATCTTAGCTAAAATTGTCTGCCTGCTAACATTTTCTATGAAATTTTAGTGAGAAAATTATTCCCACTTAAGTTCTTTTTTGTCTTTGGCAGGTCACTGTTTTCTTTTTTCCCCGACTTTAATGCACTCTAGTATGCAAACCAGTGGACACAGGAGATTTTAGATATCAGTTTCTGGTGAGTAAAGTAAAGCTCTATAAACCATAAAAACAAAATTTACCTGTTAAACTTTAAAAACCAGCTTGATTTTGTGGTTGGGGGAGAGCAAAGGCCCAGGAATTGCGGTTGATAGAACTGATAACAAGTTTAGGTACCTGTGCACAGCATGACTGCAGTAATAACACAAAAGCAGTAATATATATATACAGTACAGTTGACTCTTGAGTAACGCAGTAGTTACATTCCTGGAGACGTCGCGTTATTAAAAAACGCGTTATTTAAACTTAATTTCCCCATAGGAAACAATGTTAATAGTGGGGGTTGCGTTCCTGGACAATGCAAAAGTCTACCTTTTTTGGGATTTTGTTACTCTAATGTATGAATAGTTGAGTCAAAATATAGAATGGGTGGTGAAAATAAGTGAAGCGAATCCGAGGAGTTCTTATACAATACAAGTGAAATCATAATGAGCATGTCACGAAATTATATCACTGTCGTCTGTGAAGTGTGGGTGAGTGTGTTGCCACCACTTCTCCCACGCTCCTTCCCCCCCTACCCTCAGTCTCCATTCACCCTAGCTCAAGGTCAAGGGAATATAGGCCTAGCCTGCGTTGTTACCGTGTGTGTGACTCGCTCGTTTTTATTTATTAAGAGTTAACCACCAGCTTCAACACTCAGTCATACCAGGTGGTACATTTACAAATCAGAAGGCCATATCCTTCAATATAAAGAAGGAAGTATTTCTCGGACAGAAAAGGCAGAATGTAACACCAGCGTATGGCAAATAAAATATAGACAAACGATATCACACGCTATCTCCCCCCTTCCCCCTACTCTCCCCCTACCACCTCCAACACTACCACGCATGCTGACGACTCATTTCAGTCATGAGTCATCTACGAAACCCTTAATACAAATTGTTATATGCATTTAATATGCTTAATACGAATTTTAATACTGTATTTACATTTGTAAAGTAACAGTGCAGTATATTTCTCTTCATTTTTAACACTCGTCACTCCACTCTGCCTTCTCACTCAACTCTCAAGTCTCCTTACTCACTCTGACTCTGAGTGGGTGAGCGTAGCCACGTTAAATCGAACAAAGAGCGTTATTTAATCGTATCCCCCCTACATATTACACAGCGTTAAATCAAAAACGCGTTACTCAAAATAGCGTTATTCGAGAGTCAACTGTACATGTTAATCTCAACATTCCTCCTCCTACAGAGATCACAGATTGATATAATAAGGAAACAGCTGAACTGTCATGTAAGTCCCAACATTAAAATGCTACCTGTATAAGCGATGACACGTGACCAGTTCCTTAACAGCCAGGAGAGCAGTTGAAGGGTTCAGGTTATCTTCCATCACGACGTCTATATTAATGTCGCTCGTCTTAAGGCAGAACCCACTCAACGACGATCCCACCATCTCCAGCCGGCAACCTATACCCATATATACATTTAGCTTTATGTTACACTATGTAATGAAATACATCTACATGATGGCTTACAATGAGTTATGAAAGAATGTTGGGAAAAATAGAATAATTATGATACAGTATACTGTAGTTGGATAAATAGATGAGTGGTGATCACAAGCTCTACAGCTAGAACATAGGAAACTCCTAAGGACTAAAATATTCCTTAATAATAATTGTTGATTTGTACATTATTTTTCGACTACTACAAACAATATCCATATCAAATGGAATCACGACTGCCATATAAAGGTTGATCATTTTTAAATTATAAACTTCCTTACACATACAACACTTTACTCAAAAACTCTTATTTAAAACATGACTGCATCCTGTGTCTGTGTAGTAATATTCAATACTCAGGTGGCTGTCACTGCATCTAGCCTGCCCTGTACAATGCTTTTACTGTTTTGGCACTTGTGTCCGAATCACCCTCAGTGTCTTCAAGATAATTTATTCTAATTCATATAAAACAGCTCATTTTTATTATTCAATTATTACCTAACACTAAGCAATTCCAGGTAAACTGATAATCCAAATGGTAATATGAAGAGGCCAAGCATAGTATCAAATATATATATATATATATATATATATATAATGAACAACTGACCTTTGATCCTATCCATGAGAAGATTACCAAGCTGGGTGACAACCTCCTGCCTCTGCTTGGCCATGACTTTGTCCACTCGCCACTCCTCAGCCAATGAATTTATAAGCTTGTCAATGGCTGCTACTTGGACTTCTGTTGCTGTTGGCAGGTTCTTTAGGGTTGTTTCTAGGTCTTTGGCCTAGTTAGGGAAAAATGATGATGATTATTATTATTAATATATCCAATTATCATTATTAATATATCCACTACCTACTATAATTGTTTTGGTAAACATCATCACCAATAATATACCATCATTTTAAAAATAAAGGAATACAAAGGAGGTCAAGAAGCAGTAAAGCTTCTTCCAAGATGTGAACCCAGTTGCCAACATAAGCCAGCTTCATGCAAAGTTCCAAACCAACTTCATAGCAGAAATATTTTGTGGGCTTGGAAGGGGTATTCTATCCTGCCCTCTATTATCTAGTGTTCATTTATTCATCCCTGGCCCAATAAGTAACCCTCATCCATTGAAATAGAGGAAATGGGATATAGATGATGATAATTACCAAATACAGTACTGCCCAGGGAGACTGACTGAATATTAGTCATCCTCCACAGGGCTAAAATAAAGATTGTAGGATCTGGTCACTTTCTATTGGATTTGACAAGATTTGCCCACATGGATTAAAATTCCATGTGAGGTGTACTGCAACCGGGTTTTTTTTCACTGCTGTGTGGACCGCTAGCACACAGGGGGTGCATTTCCCTTTGCATGCAGCAGTGTAAACTCCTCCCCCTTATGGTCCCTTCAGGGCTGGTCTAATGGAAGGTAGCTCTTGTGTTAACGTGGACTTGGACCCACAGCACTGGCTGTGGGATCAAAGACCTTCCCCCCAATCTCCCTGGCAGTCAGAGGCCTCCAGACTCCCTGGTCCAGTAAGCTCTGGTCCCATCTCCCTGGAATGTGTTTTGGTAGCCCAGGCATATAGGGCCATCCCCTCCTTTATTTTCTTTGTTTTTTCACTGTGACCAGAGTGTACCAGGGGTCTGTGGGGCAGGAGGCCATTCTGCCCCGGGAGAACATCAACAACAACCAAATACAGTACAATATATATATAATGAAGGGGCAAGGGACTAAAGTTGAAAATTAAGCCCCCCCCTAAATATTTTTACATAAATTAACATAGAATGCCATGTGAGTAAATAAGAACATAATATATTCTTATCAACTCATATGGCATTATATCCCTCAGGTATCAAACTTAACAAATCAGTATATTAACAGGGTTGGATACTACCTAATATCCTCACTTTCTGATAAGCTGAGGTCACAACCCTTTGTGGGAACATAAGGCAAGATACTTCCAGGTTACTACTCCTCCAAACTGTGAAGGGATACATCAGCACCTTCTAACCAAACAATCAACATATTTTATATACCTCCTTGAGTTTCCTGTGCCTGGTCTCTGAAACATGCCTTTTACACACCACCAGAGAGTCACAGTGGTAGTCACATAGCCGACAGAAGTACTTTGCCTTGGGGAACTTTAGTGATTTCTGAAATGACAAGATCATCAGTTTTGTTATAATTAGAACTTTGGTTTCTCGTTTTCTTTATGCATACAAAATAAGGATATTACGTACTAAGAAAATACTTCTCTTCACACATAATGTAAAAGCATGGTCAATGGTTATACTGTATGTTAATCACTAATAAATGAAACTCTTAAGATATGTAGTCAAATAAATAGTAAAATATTACATGAATATTCACAAGCACAGTATACAACAGTATAACATGTTGTTGTTGTTGTAGTTCCCCAGACTGTCTGGCCGAGCAGGCCCGAGTCTGGTTGACCGAAGCCATGCAGATGCTCGGACCCCCCAAATAGGAGTCAGGGTGATAGTGAGATCTGTTTCCTCAAAGGCAGCAGACAAGGGAACTGCTGGTTCACGGGTATGTACCCCTAAGCCAACATTCCCACTGTCTGTAGTCTTCCTTGTTGTGCCACCCAATCGGGAGATCTCGTCAGCTACCCAGAAGAAATGAGAAATAGTAAGAGAAACAGACAGAACAGGCCAGGGTGTGGTAGAGGATGCCAAGTTCCTCATTTCTGGATAGAACCAGCCCTCACCAGTGTGTTGCTGGGTAGTTGAAAAGTGTGCTAGGTGGTAGGGGTGGGCAGGAACCGCTTTCTTCGGTACTCACGATTCCGAGTATTCTGACTGGCGGAATCGCCAGAACCGGTTCTGGAACCGATTACCGTCCCTGGCTCGCGCTGCCGGCCCAGACTCGGTAATCATATTACAGCTGGACTCGTCTCACACACCACAATTGATTACCGAGTACCAGTACTCACTTGACTCCCGCTCGGTTCCAACGCTCTTAATGATTACCGAGTACCAGTACTCACTTGACTCCCGCTAGGTTCCAAAGCTCTTAATGATTACCGAGTCCAGGGAATGATTCTCGGACGGACAAGGCTATAATGAGTACCAAGTCAGTGAATAATGAATACGATATTTTTGTTAATGGAATAAATAATAAACAGTTGAAACACTTGGCGAATGTTAAATTAATTCTACAATACTATCACATCCATTATATCACAGTGTACATTATCGATTACGTACTATTATAAAATACTTTCTTTAATTCTAATATCATGTTGGATGTTCCACCCCCATACTTTAAAAAAGTCATTGCATATCAAAGAATGTAATCAGGGTTAACTTTATCATTGTATGTCCATACTGGTGCCATTTTGCTACATTTTGGTGACATGGTGAAATAATAGTCAACATAAAATTAAAATATATATGCTTAAATTATACAGCCAGTCATAAGGAACCAATATATTGCAAAGTAAATGATTTATCAGTACCAATTCTTAATGAAATAGTAACTTTTAACGTGAGTGCTGCAACAACCCATCTCAGAGCGACCACACCTACTTTGCCTTCATATATTGAGAAAACGAATACGATTATAATGAAACTGACACTTGAAAGGGATAAGGTAAGAATACTACTAAATGTCTGACACACCTAAAAATCTTTAATAATTGATTAACATGAGTCATACACCTACAGCATGAATTAATTCGGTTCAACCTCTATGACGTTACAAGCTGCACTGGCGATAAATGTGTGTACAAGTAATATTTATACCCCATGCTACTACGTCACGAATAGCTTAACCAATCAAGTCACAGACATGACATGGCGTCACACTCAGTCAGCCAATGAGCGCTGAACCCAAATAAAAGCTGCGTAAAACGTGTCGTACTGCAGCTCATATGAAGGCAATTCTCGTGTCATTATTATTTACTATTTTGCTTTCCTCGGTCTAACAAAGTTTTCACAACTCACACACTTGATTATATTCGTAGGTAATCATTAGAGGTCGAACCGGTTCCCGAAATTGGTACCGGTTCTAGGACTGCCTTGCTGGAACCTTTGGAACCGGTTCCAGAACCTAATTCTGCCCAGCCCTACTAGGTGGTTTTACATCAACACATCTTTACCCACCAGTGTGTGTTGGGTAATTTACATCAACACATCTTCCCCCAGCCTACAAGGTTGCTATCCTCGCTCTTACGGCCGGGTACCTATTTACTGCTAGGTGAAGAGGGACATAGGGGGCTAGGAAAGTTGTCCAACAATTCCACTGCCACGGAAGTGAACCCGGGACTTCTTGTGTGCTGGGCGAGTGTGCGAATCGTTACACCATCAGCACCCCCCAGTATAACATGTTACAAACCTTAATAAACCTTTGAAAGGAGTGGTGGATGAATTTCAGTCTGTATGTAAACAAAGGAAACTGAAGGTGAATGTGGGTAAAAGTAAAGTGATGGTATTTGAAAGAGCAGAAACTGAAGAGATTGACTTTGCTACAATCTACAGAGTGGAAGTACCAACTGGGACGAAGTGTGAGATAACTCTGAGGGGTGGGAGGATGGAGGAAGTGAAGGAGTTTAAGTACCTGGGGACAGTTATGTGTAAACATGGAAGTATGGAAGGAGAAATTAGGGAGAGGGCAGTGAAGGGTAGACAGGTCATAGGATCACTGGGGAGGGTAATGAAGGGTAGAAGTGTGAGTATGGAAGTAAAAAGGGGACTAGGAAATAGTATACTGTAATCCTGCCAATACTGATGTATGCGTCAAAGACATGGACATGGAGTAGGGCTCATCAGTCAAGAATAGGTACTGTGGAAATGAGTTACTTGAGAGGTGCATGTGGACTTACTAAGTGGGATGGAGAAAGTAATGAAAGTGTGTATGAGAGATGTGGTATGAGTGAGAAGGCAACTGGTATTGAGTGTGGAGTGGTTGAGAGAGTGAAATGTAATACTCTGAGATGGTTTGGACATGTAGAGAGAATGCAAGGTGAGGAGTTTGTAAAGAAGGTGTATAGAAGTGAAGTTGTGGGACGTGGTGTGAGGCAGACCACCAGTAAGATGGCAGAACAGAGTGGAAGAGTATTTAAAGGAGAGAAACATGAGGGGCAAGGGAGGGCTGGACCAAGTAAGGAGGGAGTGTTGGAACAGGGATGTATGGCAACTCCCACTTCCTGTGGTATGAGTGTAATAGCGCTGGTGATTTGCTGACGCATAATGTACATGGTTTATATATTTATTTCAATATTTGGTATTACGAGTACGTCTCCATGCTAGATTTTAATTCTAATAATCAAAATTGAATTTATAATTACACAACATAAGATGGCTACAGTGAACAATATTGCACATTTGAATAAAAGATTTGCTAACACCAACACATACCTGAGGATCATCTATCGGAAACTGAAATACCTCAGATTCAGGAGCCAGAAATAAATAAAACACGCAACCAAGGTCTAGGACAAAAAAAATAAGAATCCAGGCAATTCTTCATGAGTCCCCTGATACAATGGCAATAGTACCTCCCTGTAAGGATTTAAACTTAAATAGAGAAAGCTACACGCCAACAGACTGTAATCCTCTTGTCCATTGCTGAGCAAGAACTCCCACAATGAAATACTTTCCCTTGCTGATTCAGGGTGGGTGGGGACAGGATGTTCTGGCAAAATATGGAGTGTTTATGGCTCATGAATAGCATTACAACCATGAAATCTTTCTAAATAATGACAAGCTGTGTTGGGAAGAGTGTCTACAAAAGAGGTGGGGAGCCTGGTACACCAGCACAGTTGGAGAACCAGTCAATAGGCAACCATAAGCTTTACCCCGAGATCACAGGGAATTCCAAACAGATTTTAGCATCTCAAGACACCACTAACCTTTTTGAGAGGATATATAAAGTGTTGCTCAAGCTCAGCCAACACCTCTGGGCTTGGAAGGAAGTCTGGGGGTTCATTGTCCTGACCACCCTGCACACTGCTGCTACTACTACTACTGTTACTGAGATGATTGTTGTTATTGCTATTGTGATGTGGACCAGGCCGTTGTTGCTGTTGCTGTTGGTGGTGGTGGTTGTTGTTCATTCGGAGGTCCTTGTGGTCCCTCCCCATCTGATGCTTGGAAATTTTGTATATATTAATTATATAATTGTATATCTCCCTATATTGAACATAATAAGGGCAACATATGCTTGACTGTACAATGATTGTGATAATCTTGTGCCTTCTCTTTCATGTTAATCAGAGAAAAATTTAATAAAACCAGCCAGTAACAACAGAATGCCTCGAGTTAAAACAACACATGACTGACAAAATTACTCTAACATAACTGTAATGAAAGAAGTTTCATTTTTAAAGTATGAAATAAAACTATGAACCATTATGTGGACTATCACCTCATAACCCCTGATGTTGACTCCTCCTCTCCCAGGGCTCCCGTAACTATCTGTTCGTTGGCGGCCATACTGGTTCTGAAAGCGGATGGGTGGGGTCCTGGATGGGTCATAGTGCATTCTGGCCTGGTCATAGTGTGATCTGAGAGCATCATAGTGCTGCCTGCCAGAGTCATAGTGAGTTCTTGGGGAGTCGTAGTAGCCTCTTGTCCCGCCACCACCCCTCCCAGGGCTGTTGTGTCGGCTATCATGATACCTACACATGTAATAAAAATATTCTTAAGCTTTATGTAGTATGAACTTAAATTTAGTGACCTATTTTGACAATTTTTCTTTAGATACAAAATTAACTCTACATATTGTCAATTTTTGGTGGTATGAAACTTGAACTTTGATGGGTTTGAACGGCCTGCGATATGATTTTCACTTTGTGGAGATGCTTCCACCCACACACTGAAGCACACTGTTGCCATTTGCCAGGTTGATAGGATTCCCTGTTTATTAAAGGTTTAAATAATTCTCTGCATGCAGGGATCCCAATTATTATTAGTAGTAGTGAATGTTGGCCACAAATCTGGCAAGGTCACTGAGAACAATGTTATGGACATTGTGAATTTTGATTTTCAAGGAAGCATAACTAAAAAAAAAAGAGTTGAAATATCAGAACAGATTTAAAGAGTGAATGCCAACAAACTGACCCTGAAATACAAACAGCAATGGCAATACAGGACACTAGTTTTTTTTCATTATTTCATTGAACTTTATCTGCTTCTTTTTATATAACTGTACTCACTACTATGTGTTAATTTTGTGGGATTATTAGGATGTACTTTTATTATGGGCTGTAGGTAGTCAGTAACGCATGGTAAATACTGTACATGTAAGTATAAATGGAAATAAGGGTAGAACACAGAACAAACTCATTCAAAATAATTCTTATTATAAAATGTCACATTTGACATTGAATGACTAATATCTTGTGAGGACTGGTCGTCAAAATGAGTGTCCAATAAATTAGAGTCTACTGTAGGCCATCTTTTCTTAATGCTTGATGATCTTGTTGCAAAATTGACATCAGTTGAATAATATATACAGCTTACCTTACATTATTATATAGGTGAGACCTCATTAATGAATTGCATGCTAATGATTCCTCAGACAAACCACCTATCTCAAGGCAGTATGATTCCTGGCATATTTGAAGGAATTATTAGCAGTCATTTCACTAATAATTAACATATCCTCCTCACATCAAATATAAAAAACACAAGCAAAAATTCCTTTTACTACACTAACTGACCTGTGTGGGTCCCACTGATGATGGTGGTGAGGGTTGTGGTGGTGGGTGTGCTGTCTGGTACTAGGGCTCCCTCCACTTAGCTCCCTGTTACTACTACTCATCTACCAACAAAATACCAGTACAAGGTTAGTGGTGGTGAACATGCATATACAGTATAGCCTACATATGGAAGTAAGATATTATATATATTTTGTTTTTGTATTTTTTTTTAGTTTAAAATTACAGTAATGAAATTTAGAGAAACTACAGTAAATGAGCGAGTCACAGATAGTTCTGACAAAAGGAAGGAGATATAGCCAACCTGCTTGTGGGGTGGGACAACCTGGGGTGGTGTGCATGTCTTGTTCTCTGAGGGGGCAGGTTTTGGGGCTGCCCCTGCATCCTCTGGTGGCAGCCTCAGCAGTTGCTTTATCTGATCTGTAGCATCAATCCTCCCCCTCTGCCCTTCCATGGTTGTAAATCCAGCCCAACCTTACTGTGAAATAAACATACAGAGTATTCTCATTAGCCTACATATGCCTACTATATTATTATTACTATACTGATAACCAGTAAGGGCAACTACCAATGGTAACAAGTTAGGGCAGCTCTTTGGTAGTGTTCATTAATAATTATTTGAAACACATATCACAGAAATGATGCTTCCAACTGAAAATTCCTGTACTGTACTGTACAGCATAAATGTACACTGTAATTGTATAACAATAGTCAAAAGAATATGATAGTTCTTTGTTTATTAGTAATAGGGTTAGAGAGGTAGAAATGAGAAAAAAAGGTTGTGGAATTTAAGTGCTAAATTATAAGACCCTGTGTGTTGCTCATACAAGTGATTTGTGGTCCATAAAATACTAGTGACATACTGTATTTCATATCATTGTGTTGAAAAATGTGATTGACACATTTTATGACTAAATCAGATCATAAAAACATACTTAGAATTGTCAGGTGAATGTAAGAGTGATTTGAGTTGTGGCCATTCTGAGCTGGTTACCCATCTTACAGATGTCCATTTAGTCTTCACAAGTACATAAGGAGACAGCTAAAGATTTGCATAGTACTTCATCATCATGTATCGTATATTCATTTAGCATTAGTGGTTTACACACTATTAGCCTACAAATGTTTTGTTTACGTTTTGATTGAAAGGCTTGAAATGGCCCGGGTGAGAGAGTGGCCACGCTTGAGAAGGCTTGAAATTAGAGGGTTAAGGGGAGAGACTCTTATGGATGAATTGGAGTTTCTGATTTCTCCAATATGTTTCATAGACATTATTTGGAGGATTCAGTAGCCTTCCAATTTATTGACATAAGTCTCTCACCTCAACTGTGTCCAATATTTTCACTACTGTACTCACCACCATATCTTGACTCTGGTACTTAGGCTACTCCTTCACTACTAACAAACAAATCTTTATTACCCTTCTAATATCTTCACTACTCACCAACACTACTTCATAATCCTTCAACCATCTTCACTACTAACTAACACATCTTTGCTACTTACCACTACAACACGAGTTTATAATTGTGAACTAGGTATTTCCTAGGGTGAGAGTTATAGTTTAGCTGGATTTCAGCAAACCAGTTGATGAGGGTTCATTCAGATTACAGTAATACTTAACTTGAAAATATCAGGAAGAGTCCTAGACTAGAAAGCTGAATACCAAGCACTGGCTTCGCCAGCCGCTTTTGCCTGCGACGCTGTAGGTAGTGAAGATGTCAAGTAGTGAAGATGTGTTGAAGAGTCACAATTACCACTACCTCCCACCCACCCACCTACATCTTAACTACCACCCATCCACCCACCCACATTTTACCTACCTACCTACCACCCACACACATCTTACCTACCTACCACCCACATTTTACCTATCTACCTACCTACCACCCACCCACATCTTACCTACCTACCACCCACATCTTACCTACCTACCTACCTACCACCCACATCTTACCTACCTACCTACCTACCACCTACATCTTACCTACCTACCTACCTACCACCCACCCACATCTTACCTACCTACCTACCTACCACCCACATCTTACCTACCTACCTACCATCATGTCTCACTGGACCAGGGAGGCTGGGGGCCTCCGACCGCCAGGGAGATTGGGGGGGAAGATCTTTGATCCCAAAAGGGAAGGAGTTTACACTGCTACATGCAAAGGGATAATGCACCCCAGTGTGCTGGTGGTCAACACAGCAGTGAAAAAAAAAGAGAGCCTCCGGTTATAGTACACCTCACGTGGGCAGATCACGTCCAATCCACTAGAAAATTACCAGATCCTACAACAATTTTTATTTTAGCCCTGTGAGGGATGGCTAATATTCACAGAGAATAAAGTCAGCCCTCCTGGGCAGGCCACTATTGTGTTATGTATTACATCAATAACCTTGATGCAGAGATAAATAGCACAAGTTCAAAATTTGCAGACAACTACAATAAAAGATGTTCATGTCAACTAAAAGCTACAGAATTACAAATTAATTAGTTGCATGGGTAGATAATTTGCAGATGAAATTCAGTTTAAAAAAATGCTAAGTTTTGCATGTTGATAAAACAAACACAAATTTTAGCAACTGAATGGAAATATGATGGCTAAAGGTAATTGGGGAAGAGAAATATTTGGCTGTATTACTATTTTTATTGTTTTTTTGAGGAAAATGAGGACAAGAGGCTGGAATCCTATAAAATAAGGTCTAAACTCATGTAAAAGTTTGTTGTAGTAACAGGCAAATGTTCCAGAGTTATCGAGTTGGTTTTAAAAGACTAAGATTACCAGTTATCTCTAGCATTAGAGGGGTGGACAGAAATGGGGTAAGACCAAGTTGCATGCTCTCCTGAGGGGAGGAAGCATAAATTGAGAGTTCAGAAAAGCAATGTTCCGTATAATAGCGATAGAAGAGTGATACAACTTTGCGGGGAAGAGAAAGAAGCTGTACTGAATAAGCAAGAAGGGGTGAATTGATGAGATGAAAGGCCTTTGATTCCATCTTGTGGGGAAGAGAGCTGTAGTGAATGAGCAAGAGGGGTAGTGTATGAGACAAACAACTTTGATTCCTCCTAGTCCAGTAATGTTGTGAAGGTTGAGCCGCCCCACACATGAGAGACATACTTCATACATACAGACAGTAGCTGGGTGTGGGTGAAGTATTCACAAAGATTTTGGCAGCACACCTAATTTCTTGGAGGCATTTTTAACTAGAGGGGTTGATTACAATCTATGCAAGAGAGACTATGAGAAAATTAAACCCCAAAATATTGAAAGAAGAGGAATGATTGTGTGTCACTAAAGAAGAGTGGATAGTTATTTGGAAGGTTAGAGCATGTTGAAAACTGGAGGGCTAACTGTGTTTGAAGCACTTGGAGTAGTTTATCTTTCTTAATGCAATTAACTTTATACACAAAATGAACTTATGGTACACTTGGTTAATATCATAGTGAGTTGTTGAAGTTCCTCAAGCTGTCTGGCCGAGCAGTGAGTGTGTGTTTGCACATAATGGGTACTGAAATCATCGAGTCGATAATTTCTTTATCTACCGTACGGTACCTTTCTAGGGGGTCACTAAGTCACTATACCAGAATTTCCCCTTCACAGACGTGACTTGGACTGTAAAGATATCAATACTATCATTTTGCCTGATAAATTTATCCGTGTTACTAATAGTTCTGTCTGTTATCACTGTAGATCACAAGCTTTATAATCTTATCTAGCAATAGTACGGTATATTGAAAAAAATGTTCCTAACTCCACAAGAAACTATAGTACAATAGTAAAGAACAGGTTCTGTTCTAGTTTCATATTCAGGAAATGACCTAATCTCACTACAAAGTACTGTACCATATAAGAGGGAAGGTATACCATAGGCAACAGATGAATGGGGGTGACTGTAGTAACCCCAGTACTTCTGGTTTTCATGCAGCTTTTTTAGTTTTTTTTTCATAGCAGTGTTCAATTCAAACAGCACACTTTTTTCAGACAGAAGAAAGAACACAGGAAATTACTGTTGAGTAAGAACATGGGATGAGGAAACCATGGTGAAATGTCTGGTAACAAAAAAAAAATGAAGACACTGTAAACAGAAATTCAATATCCATAATGCACATGAAAATAGCCTACAGAGAGAGAAAGAGGGAGAGAGCGTATGGAAAGAAAACATTTGTAAAAGATGTGGTAACAAAAGCAGGTCAATTATTGTAAGGACTTGCACACAAAAAAGAACTTTTAATGGCCAAGATGACACACTGAATGGTCTACAGTTAGTAATGAATATGAGGGAGAAGAAATATGGGCACAGAACCATTAAGCCAAGAACTAAGATAAATAAAAACCTACATACTAACACCAAATTTTAAAGACTAAAGCAAAATATAGTCAATTATTAAGCTATTACATACATGAAAGTATTAGTAATGGTCCAAACATAATAAGTTTTTCTGTAGTTATTAAGGGGGTAGGCGACACCTGGGGGGGGTACCTAGGGTCAAAATATCACATTAATCAAAACTGTGCTCAAAGTGTGCCTATACCATCTAGTAATCATCCCCAAGCAACATTGTCCCTACAGCGCATGATTTAGATGTATGGCGCGAGTTTAAAAGGACAAAGTTAAAGGTCCAAACCCATGTGGACGCGTGTGGAAAGTTGGACCTACTTCGCGCGCTGAATAAAGGTGAATTTCCACTGAAAATATCGCTTCAATAGAGCCTATAGCCTACTGTGTGAGGCCAGTGAGGGTGTGAGAGGCGGGAAAGAAAGAAGAAAGAACACTTGGCTTCAGTCACCACTGAACCTTCAAAGCGAGAGGATGTATGACTATGAGCTCCTAGTTTCTGCACTTAGGCTATATTGGCTATTGGTAACTTTTATACAACTTTTACCTTGTACATTCCATCAATACATTACTCATGGGTGATAAAAGAAACAGTAGGAAGTCCAAAAGGACAAGGAAACACCATCTGAGAGACATAAATAAGAAGAAATGCAATGCCTCACCACCATCACCACCCAGTGTATCTCGTCAGTCACTCCCTCCTCCTCCCTATCCTCCTTCTCACCTCTAAAACACCATACATACCCCTACCCCATCAACATCCACACCTTCATCCTCTTTATCCATCACAGCTTCAGTAAGAAAGTTGAATATAGGTGCTCAACTTGTGCAGAATGAAATAGGAAATGGGAATGAATTTATAGTGGTGGAGAAGAGCAGTTTTATGCAATGGGTAAAATCTATTGCCTGATGTGAATGTGGTAGAATGATGAGCATAACAATATAAAGTGAGTTAGGAATGGTAAAGACCCCCAGCAGTGATGTTTGATATAAAAAAAATGGGCAAAGGTACAATCAGTCTGCATGACTGATTGTAATTATTCCTATAAATAAAGTATTTGTAATCGAGATATTCGGATGATTTTTTGGGAACTATACCTCTATATGATAATGACTAACATATATAAATATCATTCAAATTGGTGAAGAAATAAGGAAGTTACATACTTTTCTAATTTTCAGGAGCCTGTATCTCCATTCGATAATTTTCTCTTATTTTTTATTCATAAAAAATCTTAATTCAATCAGATTTTAATGAAACTACCAGGGGATATTGCTTTTACTAGCAGCTAGCAACGTATGGTTAGATATTGCGGAAAAGATAAAGGGTGTAGGAGTTATAATTGGTAAAAGTAATCGAAAATCAATATTTTTGTGAAGTTTTCGTGAATGAAAAATGGACACGCCAGCATTCAGTTGCATATGTGATAATTTCCAAATGCTTTCCATACGGTGGTAGACATACTAATTGACTCTTTATAGCCAAAAAATAAAATCCATTGGTCAAGTATTTATGATGCTGCGTTAATTTAAAATACCGCTTTACGAAATGTATACATAATTATATACATAGATCATTGTTACTCACTACAAATGTAGGCAACATTACTACCTTTTAACCTGCAAAGTTTCAACACTTTACTCCAAATAGTTTAGAAAGTAGCCCCAAGGTGTCACGTACCCACTTAATGTCACATCTACAGCTAATATTCTAGAGGTTAAATGGATACTCCTTGATTCCTCCAACCTATGCCACTAAACAGATCCCATACTAATATTGTTGAGGTCATCTGTTTCTTACCAATTATTTGGAGAAATCAGAAGCTCCCAATACAGTAACTTACACCAAGATAATTCTCCCTTAAATTGTAACACAGGTCTCGAGGATTGGGCCACAAGCTACTCACTAAGCTAGGTTATGAGCCAATCAAGATTACAAGTGCGGGGTAAAACCAGCACAAGTGGCTATCAGATTGGCTTGGAACATTGATATACCGTTAACTAGATGAAAAATAAAACGGGGAGTACAGTATATTGGAGGTTACTGGCGGGTGGGTGGCAGCTGTTACCGAGCATCTTCATTATCATTCTCTCTAACGCATGAACACAGGAACCATTCAGGATTCACACCAATAATCTGACTACCATACCTAGTTATCTTTACATCAACCAGTTTTACCACAGCAATGTTTTAATGTGGCAGGTCCCTAATTTACGGTGAACACGGGTCTGGTACTGCCTAGAGTACCCGAGGAATGTAGAAAGTGTTATCAGTTTGTAAACAAATCCACCACCACCAGCAGCAGCAGCAGCAGTAGTACTTTCCCTCCCTCTCCCTCTCTCTTCTCTTTACCCTCCTCCATTTTCTCTCCCTCTTTCACCTCCTTTCATTACTTACTGTTATGTGATTCATGGATCAGTGTATTAGTGAGAGGCGGTAGGCATCAGCGGTGATGTACAGCAGCAGCAGCAGCAGCACAGTTCTTCTCTAACATGTACACACACTCAGTCAGTCACATACACACAAACATACATACATACACACACACGGGCGCCATAGTACCGAGTGCTGGCCGCCAGAGGTCCTTCTTGGCATTCATTCAACCCCGCCACATTTAAAATAATTCTGGTAAATTTTCAGTTACAATGTACAAAATTTTCAAACAAAACATAGTTTTTCCTGTATTTATCTAGTATATTGCCGTTTTTTAGCTTTGTTGCCACTTCCAGCTAGGTACCAGTATTATGTCCCGGTCAGATCATGTACTTTAGTCCTACCACGGTTAGGTCCTGGTAGTCTGCTGCGGTCTAGGTTAGGTAAGTAAGGTTAGGATAATTTCAAAATGCCTCATATGAATATACAATAGAAGACAAGTGTCTTGAAATGGTATTGTAGCAGACACCAAGCACCTTGCACTTCCCCGTCCTAACCCGTTCACCTGCCACTGGGGGCCACCATGATACCTGCACACACAGCCAACCAAACAAGATAAAAGGAGCGGGACACATCAATTTTGTCAAACTTAAGTCACTCTACAGCCAACATTCATTCTGCACTCACCTCTTGCCTCTGCCGCCAACCTTGCCTGCTGCTACTCTACCAAGCCATAACACACCACACTCCCTTCTGCAGCAGCTCTCTTTCCATTCGGCCACAGCAGACAAGTCTCACTCTCTACAAGGTGCTTGCCCTCTCCAACCACAACCCTCGCCTACCTTGCTAATAAGTCCAGGAATTACTAGTGTGGGAACCAACCTTTGTAGCTATACAAATAAATTGTTACCGTGTACAATCGAGTCTGTTCACCCCAATAGTAACACAACACCCTGTTGTTACGGTATAAATTTGTGGATACAGAGGGTAGCAACATTGTAATAGAAAACTAGACAATTACTATTTTTCCTATAGTTTTTCATGGGATTTGTTCAATTTTAATATCCATTTATTGTGCAAATATCCTGTTTTGCCTACCGGTAGCAGACTACCAGGAATTATGCAAGGTAAGACCTATATCAAACTTGCAGAAATTTAATCATAAAAACGTAAATCAGTGAAAATTACAGGTAGATATCTTGCACACATATAATTCGGAAATAGGCCTAATTCCATAATTCTCTCTATCTAGAAGTTTGTACAGTTGCCTAAGAAAAGACTGCAACCAAATTTGCTGGTGTGTGGTAATATCTGGCAGCTGCTCCAAAGTAAACACTGGTACTGTATTTTATCAATGGATCACTCAGAACCTATAACCGTTGTAAGGATGAATGTAATTAACTGAAGTTAATAACATACAAAGGTTGTAGGTTCTTAGTGATCCATTGATAAAATATCAGTGTTTACTTTGGAGCACCTGCCAGATATTGCCACACACCAGCAAATTTGGTTAGTCTTTTCTTGGGCAACTGTACATGGCATGTGAGGGTATATTGCTGACTTAGTGCAGTCAAAAGCCCATGATTTGTGCTGTGGATAATGGATTGAGAGATTCATTTTCAACGGCTCTATACTTTCTGCTATAGTGATTTACACCTACAATACTACCGTTCTTCTTTTTAGTTTTATGTATGGTCTAATAATATGTACAAAATGATAGCTTTGAGAAATTAATAGATATACATTTTATTTTCTCGACATAATTATGTAATCTGGAAATTAAGGTGACAGCTCTCAATAATATAGTTTTCTCAGCCTTAAGTGTCTAATAAGCCACTGGAGTAAAATTTTTGACTCTTTATTTACTTCAAAGATGAAAATATCAAGCGAGTATTTTGTCCCTAGTCGTCACCATATAGAATATAACACGCACATAATTTTAACTCCTGTAATGGGAAACTTTTCTGTTGTCCTTCATGTTTGCTTTATTATTCTCACTCACTGCATCACAGTAATGGAGGAGGCTACTAAATTGGCAAGAGGAAATGGTCCGTGGGAACTGCTATATGCCGATGATCTGGTCTTGACAGCAGAATCAAAGGAAGAAGTAACAAATATGTTTAACAGGTGGAAGGAAACGATGGAACAGAGGGGGCTGAAAATAAACATGGAAAAGACAAAAATGATGGTGACTGGAAACAAGGCTCGAAAATTAATCCAGTCAGGAAGATGGCCATGTGGATGTTGTGGAAGAGGAGTGGGAACAAACTCAGTGCTGTGTACTGAGTGTAATAAATGGTGCCACCAACGATGCTCGGGTTTGATAATTCTCCGAGGTGTGCGGAACTTTGTATGTCCTAGATGTGTGAGGGAGGGGATGGGTAGTGATGGTGATGAAGAGGATGCCGGGTTGATGGTAAATGGAGGTGTGTTAGAGGAAGTGCAACAGTTCTGCTACTTGGGAGATGTGTTGGACTGTGAAGCAGGAGTGGAAAGAGCGGTAAGAGCGAGAGTAGCAACTGCATGTGGAAGATGGCGAAAAATGGCCAGTTTATTGGTGAACCGCAGCATAGGGCTGAAGACCAGAGGAAGGACATACGAAGCCTGTGTGAGACCTGCTCTTATGTATGGAACAGAAACATGGGCATTGACAAACAGACTGATGGAGGTTATACGCAGCTGTGACCGTAGAATGCCGAGATACATGGCAGGAGTAAGGTGGCAAGATGGGAGGTCTAGCAGTGAAGTGGCAGAGATGTGTGGGGTTGAAGACCTTTCTGTTAGGTTGAGGCAGAGAAGACTGAGATGGTTTGGACATGTGAGAAGAGCGGAGGGGGGGGTGTTGAGTGAGGTAGAGGAGGTGAGAGTCGAGGGCCGGCGACCGGTGGGAAGGCCCAAGAAAAAGTTGAAAACGTGTGTAATGGAAGATATGAATTTAATGGGAATAGAAGAACATATGGTACAAGATAGACAGATGTGGAGAACAGTCATCGCCCGTCCAACCCCATCCTAAATGGGAAAATAAGGACGTTAAACGAAAATAATGATGATGATGACTGCAGTTTTCTGATTTGTATCTCTATGTTTATGTGTGTATTGGTGCATATATGTATGTGTATGTGTTTGTATGTGTGCATATGTATATATTTTAAAACTTTCATGGCTTTTAGTGGCAACGATCCTCAGCTAGTGTTGGGGCTTGTACTAAATGAAAAGTAGTTTGTTTTGATGAAATTTTCTGGGTGCGTGGTACTGGGTTCCCCAATTTTAAACATTCATGGATTGTTTGTTATCAAGCCCAAATCACATCCTAACCTGCTAAGTTTGCATGTTTTTCCCCACCCAAAAGGATTTGTTATATATATAAAACAATCATTGCGTCTTCATTTGCACACAAACTTGGTCATATTTATCTATTGAGGATACTGGAAGGTTTGGTCCAATAATCTACTACAGAATTTGCTCATTTCATACATATATTAAGAAAAAGATTACTATTAAACCTACACAAAGGGCTTTAATTATACCTTAAAAAAAATACAAAAATATAACAATAAAAAATACACAATTAACTTTTAAGGAACACAGACTCTATACATATTACATTTGCAGTACAGTTAAATATTTCCATCTTGGCCTCCTATACAACTGAGGATAGTACAGTATGTGTCTTTAAAAGGACAAAACATGTGTACAATCCCATCAGCTAACCTCTTCTATTCCAAACAATGGTTATCATAAGGTTAAGGGGAAACAGCCAAGGTGTCATGTATAGCCTACTGTACATGTATATTTTTTCTTTTTATGATGATTTGACCATTGATGTGACCTTCTAATCTTGTGTTCCCATAGTACAGTGGGCTAGTACAGTGGTAATGCTCCTGCCTTGCATCCGTGAGGTCGGCAGATCGAGCCTCGCCCAGGTCCGAGAGTTAAAACTGTTTACTGAGGGGTTACTGCCATGGCTGTGCACCATGGTGGGGAGTTGGGCTTGCCTGGCTGACGTTCAGGAGAGTGTCTCATCAGAGACAGATACCTGAACTAAAACCCTGCAACTTTAACTTTAACTTTTATAATGGAAGATTTCAGTATGTTATTATTGTGACAATTAATTTAGGCTACAAGTGAAGTGCTACGGTACCTATCTATCTATCTATAGCTCTGACGCCTCATTCCCTCCGGGAACTCCCCTGAAGGGGGTGGCCACGGCAGTAAAGTCTCCAGTCTTCCCTGTTCAAACACTCCCTCCTTACTTGGTCCAGCCCTCCCCTCCCCCTCACGTTTCTCTCCTTTACATACTCTTCCACTCTGTTCTGCCATCTAACGGGTGGTCTGCCTCTCACCCCACACCCCACAACTTCACTTCCATACACCTTCTTTACAAACTCCTCACCTTGCATTCTCTCTACATGTCCAAACCACCTCAAAGTATTACGTTTCACTCTCTCAACCACTCCACACTCAATACCGATTGCTTTCTCACTCATACCACATCTCTTATACACACTCTCATTACTTTCTCCATCCCACCTTGTCAGTCCACATGCACCTCTTAGATAACTCATTTCCACAGCACCTATTCTCGACTGATGAGCCCTACTCCATGTCCAGGTCTCCGACGCATACGTCAGTGTTGGTAGGATTATACTATTTCGTAGTCCCCTTTTCACTTCCATACTCACACTTCTACCCTTCATTATCCTCCCCAGTGATCCTATGACCTGTCTACCCTTCACTGCTCTCTCCCTAATTTCTCCTTCCATACTCCCATGTTTACACATAACTGTACCCAGGTACTTAAACTCCTTCACTTCCTCCATCCTCTTACCTCTCAGGGTTATCTCACACTTAGTCCCAGTTGGTACTTCCACTCTGTAAGGTGTAGCAAAGTCAATCACTTCAGTTCCTGCTCTCTCAAACACCATCACTTTACTTTTTCCAACATTCACCTTCAGTTTCCTTCGTTTACACACAGACTGAAATTCATCTACCACTCTCTGTAACTCCCTTTCACTCTCAGCCATCAACACAGTGTCATCTGCAAACAGACTGGCCACCAAGGACCAATTTGCTTCATTCAGCCTCAATTTCACCCCTATACCATTCACTTTAGCTTCCATCTCTCTCATACACCCATCCATATATATATTGAACAACCATGGTGACATAACACATCCCTGTCTCAGCCCTACCTTAATATTAAAACTCTCACTTAGATCACCCTCTACCCGCACACACGCTGTTGCCTCTGCATAAAAAGCCTCAATGCCTTTTAGCAAAGACCCCCCAACACCATATATTCTTAACACATCTGACATAGCTCTCCTATCCACCCTATCGTATGCCTTCTCCAAGTCCATGAAGGCAGCATACAACTTCCTACCTTTCCCAATATATTTCTCTACTATTGATTTTAATGCAAATATTTGGTCCACACATCCTCTACCCTTTCTAAACTCTCCCTGTTCCTCACTAACTTTACTCTCTGTTACTTCCATCAGTCTCTCAGTTAGAACCTTCCCATACACCTTCCCCGGTACACTAAGAAGGCTTATTCCCATATAGCTACCGCACTCCTCCTTACTCCCCTTCCCCTTATACAATGGCACAATTATAGCCCTCCTCCAATCCTCTGGCACCTCTCCTTGCCTCCAAGCCAATGTGCATATATACAACATCCACTCCACCACTACCTCCCCCCCATACTTTAACATTTCAGCAGTTATCCCATCTACCCCCGGTGCCTTTCCCATCTTCAACTTTCCTATTGCTTTCCTAACTTCTTCCCTTCCTAGTTCTCTCTGTATATCCTGTCGTCTACCACCTGCCTCCATCCCCATGCATGTCACCACCGCCTCCCCTCCCGTCCCCCCATTCATCAGACCATCAAAATGTCTCTTCCACACTTCTCTCACTTCCTCACTTCTACTCACAGTAACTCCATCCTCTCTCTTCATTCTCACGCTACCAGACTTTCCTTCTCCTCTCTCTTTTTTTACCTCCTTCCAGAATAATTTCTTGTTCTCTCTAAACTTTTCACTCAGTTTCCTACCAAATTCCTCATCCACTCTCCTTTTACTCTCACTCACCATCCTCTTCACTTGTCTCTTACATACATTATAATCTCTCTTCCATCTCTCTCTCACTTCTTCAGACACATTCCTCTGCAATGTTCTCCTATACGCCTTCCTTTTCTCATCTACAGCATCTTTCACTTCTTCCGTCCACCATGCACTTCCTTTCTTGCCCCTCTTCTGTGTCTTATAACCCACAACCCCTGCTGCTGTCTTCATCACTATATTCTTAAACATCTCATACACATCATTCACTCCCACTCCCTCCTCCATACTCAGCCTTGCATCCTCCAGCACCTCACCCACCCTCCTCTTATAAACCTCTCTGTACTCAACATCATTCAATCTTCCACTTGCCACCTGCTGCTTGTTCTCCCCTTCCTCCCTCCTACAGTATTCCCACTTAACCCTGACTTTCAATTTTACCATTACAGCAAAATGGTCCGAACACTGTACCATTCCTCTCACTACCTTTGCATCCATCACATCCTTCCGTAATCTCTCATCCACTGCTATATAATCAATTAAACTCTTTTGTTCTCCTCTATCATCCCTTCTCCTCCATGTATACCGGTGGATCATCTTGTGCTGAAAGAAGGTGTTGGCTAAGAACAACCCCCCTTCAGCACAGACGTCCACCAGATACTCACCATTCTCATTCACTCCTTCCACACCCCACTTACCAACAATGCTTCCTACTTTCTCATTTCCTACTTTCCCATTCATATCGCCCATCATTACATACAATCTTCCTTCCACTCTCAAACTTCCTCAGACACCCATTCAGTTTCTCCCAAAACTCTCTCATTTTCTCTCTCCCCGCCTTACTCCTCTCATTCACAGGTGCATACGCACACACCCATGCATACTTACTCAATCCAATCTTGCCTGTCATCCATGCCACTCTGGTCCCACACCATCCATGTCCATCTACTCCCTTCCATACCCTTGGTGATACCAACACTGCACACCCCTCCCTCCCTCTTCCTTTACACTTCTCATCCATTCCTGTCCACACTACACCTCCCTCCATTCCATCCCACAACACACTCTCTCCTCCAGCCTCACAATCCTCCACTCCCCAGCCTTTCACGTGTGTTTCAGTCACTCCCATTACATCCACTTCTCCATTCTTAAAACATTCAATTATCTCACGACTCTTCATTCTTTCTCCTATCCCATTCACATTCACTGCTACCATCATCAAGCACCCCCCCTTCCCCCTTCTCCCCACAGTGAAACCCGGAGACCCCCCCCCCCCCACCTGCAGCCATAACTGTCCACTCCCCCACTGGGGGGCCGTTGATGGCTGGCAAGGCCAATGCAGCGCTCATTCCCGGAGGGACACGGGCCGTCAGCATTAAAAACAGAAAGTCACACCAGTGTCAAATATAATAAAAGATGTTAAAAAAATGTTAAAAACTAAACTTTAATCCCCCACACCACCTCCCCCTTTCGCTTCACCTCCTGCTTTATAAAAATTTTTTTTATAAAAACAAGGGAGGTGTTACTACGGTACCTTCTGTATTATTAAGTGAAAAGATGCTCATGAAAGTCATGTTTAATTAATATATTATGCAACCATTTGTATTGTTCTTTTAACATATTTGAAACCTGTCAGAAAGAGACAAACTTTTAAATGTAATGTACACATACATACAATTCAAAATTGTATTTTCATTATCTCCAACATCTACAGGTACTTTACTCCCATACAGAAGTACTTCTTGAAGAGGCAGACAATACTTAATAGGTTTTTAAACCCCTCTTGTTTTGAGTCAACCTCTTCAACAAATTCTTCTACTACAGTATAGTCTAATTATTATGATAATCATCCTTGTGACCTCTTATATCCTTCCACTCTGATGCACTTTGCCTGTCATTATATTCTCTACCCTGTAGCTACGGTTCAGTATAGTACAGTACCTAGTAACTTCCTCATTTTCTTAACTGTACCGTACTGTACTTTCTCTTCTCCCCTCACCTTCTATAATTTCTTCCAATCTCAAAATCACCTATTCACCATCATTCTTTTCTATCTCCCTTCTCTTATTTTCTTTCCAAACAGTACAATTAATTATCATCATGTGAATGACTCTGTTGTGGTCAACCTACGAAGCACTTTGGTTGATGGCTAAAACTTCCACTTGTTTTCTCTTTCCATCAGTTTGTGAATGCCTCCACTTCACTCAGACTCTGTGAGAGAATGATGTCATGTCCCTTGAAGTGGAAAGCACCCTTGAACTTGTTGCCCCTCAGGAATATTGGGTACCACAGCTCGTCATCTGGCCACATATGGGAGTATGGAATATTTTCCAATGGGAACCACTCTGGACGCATCTCTGAGAAGCAAATACTAGACAGTTATCCATCATAGTACCGGGCACTAAATTACAATAAAAGAAGACCTGTGACAATGAAGTGAAAGAGAAAAATATCAGAGAACATTACACATCATTAAGAAGAATGATGCATTGAGGCAATACCAGACCTACGGGGGAATGTTAGGAGAGTCCTTTTCAGAAAAATCAACTGCAATTGACTGGGAAAACTGCAAAAGTCATCATCTTTATCAGTACTGTACAATTACAGTCTTTACAGGCTTCCTACATTCCACAGTCCACCTCTCACTCTTTCTCCTTATACAATACTACTTAAGCTAATTATTCTACATTAATCCTTTACTAGTGCTTAGCACTTACAACAGGTAATCTTATGGAGGTGTGCACTGATATGAGTTGGTGAAGGTCTCAAGGTCAGGGCAAGAAAGGAAAGATGGCTTCACATTAAGGACCCTGTGTTCGTGTATGGGAATTGGAGGCTTTTGATTCCTCCTGACTATGCCACGAAACACGATTCTTCCATATAAGAGGTATTTCGTGGCAATATTTGAAGGACTTGTTTACCTCCAATTTTCTGACTACATCACAGGGTCCTTAAGGACCTTCAGAGCAATCATACCAATCATTGTTATCACTTAGCACACAAGCTTTCTTGAATAACTATGGTCATCACACCTATAGGTTTATACATTTCTCACACTATAGCCATGCTTCAGGGTTGCTAGGAATACAGATGAGTGTTGAGTACTGACCATCTGTCTCAGTAGGAATGCCAGTGTAGGTATTGGTGGTAAAGATCTTCACATCCATCAGGGTATCTGATTCCTCGAAGGTGAACTCCAGCTCTCCTACCTTTGCCAAATTATCTGGTGCTGTCATCAGCCTGCATTCCTCCCCCAGCTCCCTGTGAAGTGATGGAGGTACAGTATTTCAGTTAACAGTTAGTGTTCAAAGGTTCAGTATATGTATACTGTTTGCACAGTATTTATATTATAAATTCATAAGCTACCAACAACACAAAGTTCAGCTGTTTCATCTAGTGTGACACTCAATAATATCGGGGCCTCGCAAGAGTCATGGCTGGGTTACTGACAGTCTTAGAAAAAAAATAGCTTTCCTCCATACCTAACGTTAGGTGTACCGGGTAGTAATCTTTTTGGGAACCTGGGTAACCTTCAGGATTCAAGGTCTATATAGAGAGGTTGACAAAGTCCCAAAGGTTACCCAGGTCACATAGGTCACAACCCGTAGCCCAAGATTTAATGAATACATGAATTAATTAGATCTTGCTGTAGCCTTCATGGATGAGAGAATCAGTACATATCATACAAGATCATCTGGGTTATCCCTCTGTGTAACCCCAGTAATGAACATCATTGCTTAACACTCCGCCATGTAGTGTTGTGAACTGTCCATAGAGTTTAGAATTTTCCTGCTACACCAGTCTCTAAAATTTAAAATACATTGTACTACAATCATCTGTCATTTAGAAGTCGTTACCACCAGTGGCGATTCTAGCTCTAAAAATGTGGGGGGGCCACCTTGGGGCCAAAGTAATTGGAGGGGGGGCCTGAATGCCAAAGCCTGGGGCGTTTTTGGAAGCAAGCGAAGCAAATCCTTACATTTCTGGGGAGAGGGGGGGTCAACTCATTACCGGTCTCGCAATCGGGCGACCCGGGTTCAAATCCCGCAACAGTCATTGGTTTTCAGATATGGAGCTCTAAAAAGACAATACTTAAGTTCAACTTGAACAAATATAATTGAAAATAGTGGGGGGGCCAACCTAGGGGCCAAGCCAAAATATGGGGGGGCCATGGCCCCCCCTAGAATCGCCACTGGTTACCACCTCTTCCACTTTTTCCCATGCCACATTACACAGGTAGGACAGTTTACTTTTAGTCATTTTGCCGTGCATTAGACTGACAAAAGATCAGCATATTAATGAAGATAAATTAAAACATGCAAATAAGTTGTTTGACTTTAAAAAAAAATCACAACATGAATCTGCGAACCATCTGAAAGATCCCACATACTGTACCTAGCAGCTGCTTCTTGTGCTGTTTCCCCAGCTTCCACTTTACCTCCAAAGCCATTCCACCTACCCTGGCCAAAGCCTCTCTTCTTATACCCCAGCAGGACTCTAGTTTTATCTCTGATCAACACAAGAGTGAATAATTTCTCAACGTAGTTCTTCATTTTGATATTTGCCGCCGTCCCTCATAACACTAGAAGTTTACAAGACAAGCAGTGTTGCCAGTCAATGCCAGACAAAAGCCGTCATCTGGTCGTCCAAGCGGAGGATTGGGGTACCGAAACCGTCTTGGGAGCGCTTGGTTTTAGTGACGAGAACTGACCAAATACGTAGAAACTGTGTTCTCGTCGTCCAGATACGGATTGGGCAGAAACAAAAGAAAGTTTGTAAACAAAGTCGTAAGAAAATACTACAAATTGGTCTACTTTTCCTTCACTTTTCTCATATTATGAAGCAAATTTGTGTCCTAAGTTGCATGTATTATACACCAAAAGATGCAGAATTAAGAAACGAATAAGATGAGACCAACTAGAAGTCTCTTGATATGATCTTTTGTTGAAGACTTGCGATTTTTATTACTTTATTCTCGATTTTCGGTGAAAAATTTACTATACTTGCTAGAGATAGGTTGCCAAAAAGGTGATTGATTAGCTATATTTCTGGAATGTCCATCAACCATTTCGCAACACTTCAGACATCCACCTTAATTGCTGAAAGTGCACATGATATTTATTCACCTTTTTGGTACTCTCTTAAGTTCCAGGCTCAGCTCATGGACTATAATAAAGTGTTTGTGTGCCTCTCATGTCAAAATGATCCTTGATTTTGGTTTTATGGTGTGCAGCCTGTGATTATCTTTAGGGCTCTATTCTGTATGGGTGTGAAGGGTGTTGGAGATGAGTCTCAGAAGTTGTTCTCAGTCTGAAAATACACTACACTCTCCTCTTTTTTTATTATAGGTTAGGTTCTTGAAGGGGTCGCATAAAGTGAATGCCTGTATGTGTGTATGTATGTATATATGTATACTCTCCTCTTTTTTTATTACAGGTTAGGTTCCTGAAGGGGTCGCATGAAGTGATTTTCGCATAAAGTGAATTGTACATTTCCATAAGAAATAATGGTACTTTAACTTGAAAATTGAGCCTCCTTGTTCGTGTTATTTTAAGAGTTCGTGTAAATTGCATTTATTTAATTTTTTTCATGACACGCACTAATTCAAATTCGCATAATTTAAACTCTCATAAAAAGAGAGGAGAGTGTACAGTATGTCCAATTGCCAGCACTTGGTAAAAGAAAAATGGAATGAAAATGCTGACTGTCCCATTAAGTGGGTGCAGGAATAGGGGGTAGTTTTGGGGGGGACTGGGAGAGGTGCGGGAATAGGGGGTAGGCTTGGGGGTTGCGGGAATAAGGGGGCAGGCTTGGGGGGGACTGTGGAGGGGGGTTGGTTGGAATAGGGGAACAAGATAGGGGTGGGTAGAAAGCCTGTCCCCCTACTCCTGCACCCCCAAGACCCCCCCCCCCCCAAGCCTGTTCCCAACTCCCACACCACCTTAACTGTGCTGGCAACTGTACTAACATTTTCCTTTTTTAACTTCATCAACATCAGGAGGAACACACACACACACACACACACAAAGGCGTTGTACCTTGGTTTACCTGGTTACCTTGTATCGTGGCTTGCTGATTTCCTTCATGGACGCCAACAAGCCACCAGATACATGGGACAAACCTCCACATTCCAACACCTCAGTTGTGGCGTCCCACAGGGAACAAAGCTCGGGCCCCTCGTATTTTTAATCCTTATTAATGATGTCCTGACTGATACCCCCTACCGCTGGAAGTACGTAGATGACTGTACTGTAGGGACCACCATTGACAACTCCACCCCAGACTACAGTATCTACCAACAGACACTGGACAATGTGCAGACTTGGGCCAACAACAACTACCTTACCATTAATACCAACAAGACGGTAGTAATGCACATCAACACTTCCACCACACCAGTACCACCACCTGCACTCACTATTGGCCCCAACTCTCTTGAGGTGGTTCAGTCTACCAAGTTGTTAGGTGTCACCATCGACGCCAAGCTGGACTGGAAACTACACGTCACCAACATCATCAAGGCATCTACAT
>JAWZYT010001183.1:110000-117500 GCA_034508575.1 Petrolisthes manimaculis
ATAGATACATTAATACATAAATAGATACATGGATTAATAGAGAATTTTATGAGGAATAAGATGAGGTATAATCCTGCGTACCGGGAGTAACTGTATTTATACATATTTCACTTATAATGCAATACTTTTATGGTTAACTTGTAGTTTTGATATGTGTTGTATGTCGGAGATTGTTTAATAAGATTAAACATGGAAGTTACGCATTATAAATAGTAATTACAGAATAAAAATGTCAATTTGGGCGCTTGTTGTGGTCACTGTTTATAAAGGCGTCGGAGGTGAGACTGAGTGTCCCAAAGTCTTGTTGTAAGGACGCATGGTATTGGTCCAAACGTGGTGACGTCATCGAACTTTGCCGCCTTTTTATTGGATGTTGATGAAAATTTCGTCATCAGCATTTGCGATTACTTATTGGCTCCTATATAAAAAAAACGTCAGTACTTTACCACTTATTATTGGCTGAAAAATAAGCAAAGCAGGGTTGTCCTACCATACAATATGCAAGCACGCAAATAAATGCTATCCAATCAGTTCATAAACCCTGTATATGTAATATTGTAGCCTACTTTGGTAATACATGTTCATCATTTACATTTATAGATTATTATGTGGAGTTATTGCTGGTGCATTTCTTCCGTAATACTTTCATGCAGTTGGCATTCTTTGTAGTGGTTGCCAAATAATGGATTGTATATTTGATTAATTGGAGCCTGAGCCAGTAATGATAATATTGTTAGTCTGTGTGGTAGTGGTGTACTTCCCACTCTCGTCCTCCTGGCGATATAAATTATACTATTACGAATCGGATTTTCGATGTAATCCACATACAAGACAGTGATAAAATAATTATTCGTGGAGGAGTTAATTAAGTGATTATAGTGAGCAGATCATAGAAATTTCTTGAAGGATACTATGCTAAAACTACGTATCCTGAACGGTGAACGCCATACTTCCGAGGAACTATACGAGAGAGTTAACTTCAATAATTTCTGTATAGATGGAAATACAAGGACACATTCCTTAACCAGTTTCTTCGTGATATTGCGTACTTTTATAAACAGAAGGACTTGAAGAAGGTATGTAATGTACATTTTTTCAATTATTGCATTTTTTTAATTAGTTGGTACTATTTATGCTTAAAGGAACCAGGTGTCCCGAAGGACACCTGGTTAAGTCCCGGTAGTTTGCCTAGGTTAGGTCCCGGTAGTCTGTCCAGGTTAGGTCCCGGTAGTCTGCCCAGGTTAGGTCCCGGTAGTCTGCCCAGGTTATGTGCTGGTAGTTTGCCCAGGTTAGGTGCCGGTAGTTTGCCCAGGTTATGTGCTGGTAGTTTGCCCAGGTTAGGTGCCGGTAGTTTGCCCAGGTTAGGTCCCGGTAGTCTGCCCAGGTTAGGTCCCGGTAGTCTGCCCAGGTTAGGTCCCGGTAGTCTGCCCAGGTTAGGTCCCGGTAGTCTGCCCAGGTTAGGTCCCGGTAGTCTGCCCAGGTTAGGTCACGGTAGTCTGCCCAGGTTAGGTCCCGGTAGTCTGCCCCCTCCCAGTTTCGGTTAGGTCAGGTCAGGTAAGGTAATGTTAATTAACAGTTATTTCTATTTTGTTTTGTTACTTTCAAATTAATTTATTCTACATTTTTAATTTATATCCAATTATGTATTTCCTTTACTTATTTCATAATATCAATATACATCACATACATATGATGTAATAGGACTTGGGTGTAAATACATGGTGTAATGCTATTGGCTGAGCAGGTCATGACGTCATGGCTGCCTAGGCCGATGACGTCATGACATACAACCAATCACAAGCAAGGATACAAGCCATCTTGTTTCTCTATTATGTTTACATGGCCGACGTTCATCTTCATAGCCGTATCTCAACCCCTCTCTTTCCCTGATATATTTAATGCCCTCCCCTACTATCGGGGTTAATATTCTTGGATAAAATCAGGCAACAGCTAACAAAAATATTACCATAACATACAACCAATATAAATCTTTAGTGTTGAAATAAACAATTACTCCCGGTACGCAGGATCTTACCTAAGATGATGCAAACGGAAAATAAATCGATAGAAGGACAGCGGAGTAATCAAAAGGAAACAAAATTTATTTTGGGAAAATACTAAAATTTTTGATTTGATGGTGGGTTAACATTTTGCAATCTGTAGGAATAAACAGAAGGCTAGATAGATAGAGGCTAGATAGATAGATGGATAGATAGACAAATTTATGGGGAACAAGATGGAATAATCAGAAAATAGATCGATAGAAGGACAGCGGAATAATTAGAAGAATTAAAAACAAAATTTGAAGGTTGGTATTATAGTGGGTTGGTAATTGCTGTAAGATTGTCTAGATATTTTGTAATCTGTAGGGATACATAAGTATGTTAATACATAAATACATACATGGATTGATAGAGAATTTTACGGGCTATTTGATGGTACAAACGGAAAATAATAATAATAATAATAATAATAATAATAATAATAATAATAATAAAAATAATAAAAATAATAATGCCATGGAAGAAAATAGTCTTAGAATGTTATAAATTAGTAGATAAAGAAGGTAAAAACATCATAATAGAAAATGGCAATAGAATATATAATTACCGTTAATAATAAAAATACTATAACGAGTAATCGAAGCATTAATATTGAACTATTTATTTCATATTTCACCATTTACTTATCACAATATGGCCTATAAATATAAATAAATAAGGTTAAAATAATAAATATACTGAAATATTAAATAATTTCACTATCTATTCACAATTATCATATTAACTTATTTCACTATTTATTCACAATTATCACTATGTATTTATCATTTATCACCTTCTCTACATTATCATTAATTAATATGGTCTATAAATATAAATAAATGAGGTTAAAATAAGAAATATACTGGCATAGAATATACAACAACAAGTAACAAGTAACAAGTAATGACCAAAAACTGAAATATTAAATAATTTAACTATTTACACCATATTTCACCATTTACTTTATCATTTATCAACCAAAATGGCTGATAAATAAATAAATATAAACTCTACATTATCAAAAGTTGTTTATAAATTAACTTACCCAGCTTCAGAGGCGATAATTATTAAAAATAAGATATTAATACAACAATAACAAATCAATCTGGCCGCCATTTTTAAAGTACTCCATAAAGCAGTGTTACCAATTCATTTTTTTTATGTAGCCCAAATAATAAACGCCCCAAATAGCCTAATAAAAAACCAATATTTCAGCAGAAGTGTGATTTATTATTATTATTATTGATTATTATTATTATTATAGCCCAAACAGAAAACGCCCCAAATTAGCCTTACAAAAGTTGAGGTAAAAACGAAAATTCTGATGTTGAAGTTGGGGAAAGTTTGTCGCTGTGAGTTGGCAACACTGTAAAGCAGACGACGCGGCCACACATATACTTCTTCAACGGCACCAAACATAATAATAATAATAATAATAATAATAATAATAATAATAATAATAATAATAATAATAATAATAATAATAATAATAATAATAATAATAATAATAATAATAATAATAATAATAACAACAACAACAACAACAACAACAACAATAATAATAATAATAATAATAATAATAATAATAACAATAATAATAATAATAATAATAATAATAATAATAATAATAATAATAATAATAATAATGTTGTTGTTGTTGTTGTTGTTGTTGTTGTTGTTGTTGTTGTTGTTGTTGTTGTTGTTGTTGTTGTTGTTGTTGTTGTTGTTGTTGTTGTTGTTGTTGTTGTTGTTGTTGTTGTTGTTGTTGTTGTTGTTGTTGTTGTTGTTGTTGTTGTTGTTATTATTATTATTATTATTGTTATTGTTATTATTATTATTATTATTATTATTATTATTATTATTGTTGTTGTTGTTGTTGTTGTTGTTGTTGTTGTTGTTGTTGTTGTTGTTATTATTGTTGTTGTTGTTGTTGTTGTTGTTGTTGTTGTTGTTGTTGTTGTTGTTGTTGTTGTTGTTGTTGTTGTTGTTGTTGTTGTTGTTGTTGTTGTTGTTGTTGTTGTTGTTGTTGTTGTTGTTGTTGTTGTTGTTGTTGTTGTTATTATTATTATTATTATTATTATTATTATTATTATTATTATTATTATTAACAACAACAACAACAACAACAACAACAACAACAACAACAATAATAATAATAATAATAATAATAATAATAATAATAATAATAATAATAATAATAATAACAATAATAATAATAATAATAATAATAATAATAATAACAACAACAACAACAACAATAACAACAATAATAATAATAATAATAATAATAATAATAATAATAATAATAATAATAATAATAATAATAATAATAATAATAATAATAATAATAATAACAATAATAATAACAACAACAACAACAACAACAACAACAACAATAATAATAATAATAATAATAATAATAATAAACAAATAAGAGTAAGTGGTTTAATTAAAGTGTTGAGCAACCCCCCTCCCCCCCCCAGAAAAACCGTTAGACCCTTTGCGGTTGGTTTGGGTGACGCCAGGTATGAAAAAAAAAATATGACCGTTGGGGAGGGGAGGGGTAGGGGGAGGGGGGGAAGGGGAGGGGGTAGGGAACTTGTCACGTACATACATACATACATACACCTACATGCATACATAAATACCTACACACGAATATACATACATACATACACACACACATACACATACATACACACACACAATGTAAAAAGTATAAAACACACATACATACACCTACATACATACATAAATACCTACACACGAATATACATACATACATACACACACACATACAGTACAATGTAAAAAGTATAAAACAAATATAATGTACAGTTTCCCAATTTATCACACGTATATCATCCATTTATGACTCGTATATCATCCATTTATGACTCGTATATCATCCATTTATCACTCGTATATCATCCATTTATGACTCGTATATCATCCATTTATCACTCGTATATCATCCATTTATCACTCGTATATCATCCATTTATCACTCGTATATCATCCATTTATGACTCGTATATCATCCATTTATGACTCGTATATCATCCATTTATGACTCGTATATCATCCATTTATGACTCGTATATCATCCATTTATGACTCGTATATCATCCATTTATGACTCGTATATCATCCATTTATGACTCGTATATCATCCATTTATCACTCGTATATCATCCATTTATCACTCGTATATCATCCATTTATCACTCGTATATTATCCATTTATCACTCGTATATCATCCATTTATCACTCGTATATTATCCATTTATCACTCGTATATCATCCATTTATCACTCGTATATCATCCATTTATCACTCGTATATTATCCATTTATCACTCGTATATCATCCATTTATCACTCGTATATCATCCATTTATCACTCGTATATCATCCATTTATGACTCGTATATCATCCATTTATCACTCGTATATCATCCATTTAACACTCGTATATTATCCATTTAACACTCGTATATCGTCAATTTATCACTCGTATATCATCCATTTATGACTCGTATATCATCCATTTATCACTCGTATATTATCCATTTAACACTCGTATATCGTCAATTTATCACTCGTATATCATCCATTTATCACACGTATATCATCCATTTATCACTCGTATATCGTCAATTTATCACTCGTATATCATCCATTTAACACTCGCATATCGTCAATTTAATATACATACATACATACCAATTTATTATACAGGTCACCTATTGTTACAAACTCAACCCCATTCAGATCTTTTCGCATATTTAACTATTTTATTTGCTTTATAATTTTCTTTTTTTGTTAAACGTCCATACCAAACAGTTATCGAAAAACATATAACCTAACCTAACCTAACCTAACCTAACCTTAACCTAACCTAACTTAAACCTAACCTAACCTAACGTAACGTAACGTAACCTAACCTAACCTAACCTAACATAACCTAACTTAACCTAACCTAACCTAATCTAACTTAACCTAACCTAACCTAATCTAACGTAACCTAACCTAATCGAACTTAACCTAACGTAACCTAACCTAACCTAACTTAACCTAACCTGTAGAATAAGGTGAGTATTGTATTATTAATTTGTATACTTTTATCTACTCTTAATTATAACACCTACTAAATATTTATATTCCCAAACTCTATTAACAGTTCCATTACCTACTTTGATATTATCTGGTATTTACCCTATTTATTTCTTGTGTAAATATTATATCTTTGGTCTATTTTACATTTAATTAAGTAGGATCATAATAAATCTAATTAAACCACTGTGAAACTAGTCTTAATAATCAAACTACCGAACTACCGAACTACCGTGTCTAATTTCACAACCAAAATAAACAGTGATATCGTATGGTAGAAATTTACTCTATCCATTGTATTGTACGATGGTATGGTAATGGTACTAATGGCCCTGGTGTTATTGTTTGTCTATGGAGACATCGTACCTTTAACCACACATCGTATACACCACAAAATAATGTTCTTAAATTCATAACAAGGATAAAATAAATAGAAAGTGGTTTATAGCGTTTGGCAACCCCACTGACACACCCACCCAGGAAAACCGTTGGGCAGCTGGGCGAGGCCGAGTCAGTCGAGCCTTGGCCTTCGTGGCGTGTAGGTCACGTAGGCTTACCTCTCCATTGTGATTTAAATTTAAAAGAAACAGTGCTGTCCTTACAATTATATATATATTGGTATATACTCTATACCAATATACTGTGTGTGTGTGTGTCCAATTGCAAAGTGGATGTGTATATTCAGAAACAATATATATACTCCAAAATAATGCTTTGAAACTTAGCAAGTGATTATAGTGATACAACATTAATGATATTAGTATTACAAGTAATTATAGTGTTACAATATGAATGACATTAGTATTACAAGTAATTATAGTGATACAATAATAATGATATTAGTATTACAAGTAATTATAGTGATACAATAATAATGATATTAGTAATACAAGTGATTATAGTGATACAACATGAAAGATAAAAGTATTACAAGTGATTAATAATAACGAGAGAGGCCATGTGTGGAGCAACATCTACAGGTGAAGTGGAACATAGAATAATCAACAATAATCAACCAGACAACAGATGGTAAGTACTAAATTAATAAACTATTTACCTTACCTTACAGAACCTTACAGCACCTTACAGCAGTACGGTAATGGATGCAGGTTTAGGCTTCTATGTCTAGATAATATTCGGTGTCTTGTTCTACTGTGACCTAACCTAACCTAACTTAATGTGGACCAGGGCAAACTATTTACCTTATCTTACAGAACCTTACAGCAATACTGGAGGCAGGTTTAGGCCGCTATGTCCAGATCATATTCAGGGCCTGATTCTACTTATTATTATTATTATTATAATTATTTTTATTTTATTATTTTATTATTATTATTAT
>JAWZYT010001183.1:122500-125000 GCA_034508575.1 Petrolisthes manimaculis
TTATTATTATTATTATTATTATTATTATTATTATTATTATTATTATTATTATTATTATTATTATTATTATTATTATTATTATTATTATTATTATTATTATTATTATTATTATTATTATTATTATTATTATTATTATTATTATTATTATTATTATTATTATTATTATTATTATTATTATTATTATTATTATTATTATTATTATTATTATTATTATTATTATTATTATTATTATTATTATTATTATTATTATTATTATTATTATTATTATTATTATTATTATTATTATTATTATTATTATTATTATTATTATTATTATTATTATTATTATTATTATTATTATTATTATTATTATTATTATTATTATTATTATTATTATTATTATTATTATTATTATTATTATTATTATTATTATTATTATTATTATTATTATTATTATTATTATTATTATTATTATTATTATTATTATTATTATTATTATTATTATTATTATTATTATTATTATTATTATTATTATTATTATTATTATTATTATTATTATTATTATTATTATTATTATTATTATTATTATTATTATTATTATTATTATTATTATTATTATTATTATTATTATTATTATTATTATTATTATTATTATTATTATTATTATTATTATTATTATTATTATTATTATTATTATTATTATTATTATTATTATTATTATTATTATTATTATTATTATTATTATTATTATTATTATTATTATTATTATTATTATTATTATTATTATTATTATTATTATTATTATTATTATTATTATTATTATTATTATTATTATTATTATTATTATTATTATTATTATTATTATTATTATTATTATTATTATTATTATTATTATTATTATTATTATTATTATTATTATTATTATTATTATTATTATTATTATTATTATTATTATTATTATTATTATTATTATTATTATTATTATTATTATTATTATTATTATTATTATTATTATTATTATTATTATTATTATTATTATTATTATTATTATTATTATTATTATTATTATTATTATTATTATTATTATTATTATTATTATTATTATTATTATTATTATTATTATTATTATTATTATTATTATTATTATTATTATTATTATTATTATTATTATTATTATTATTATTATTATTATTATTATTATTATTATTATTATTATTATTATTATTATTATTATTATTATTATTATTATTATTATTATTATTATTATTATTATTATTATTATTATTATTATTTCTTCTTTTCAGATGGATTTTTTTTTTTTATTATTATTATTGTTTTTATTATTATTATTATTATTATTTTTTCTTTTCAGGTGGAATTTTTTTTATTTATTATTATTATTTTTTATTATTATTATTATTATTTCTTTTTTTCAGATGGATTTTTTTTATTAGTATTATTTTTATTATTATTATTATTTTTATTATTATTATTATTTCTTTATTTCAGGTTGAATTTATTTTATTATTTTTATTATTATTATTATTTCTTCTTTTCAGGTGGAATTTATTTTATTATTTTTATTATTTTTTCTTTTCAGGTGGAATTTATTTTATTATTTTTATTATTATTATTATTTCTTCTTTTCAGGTGGAATTTATTTTATTATTTTTATTATTATTATTATTTCTTCTTTTCAGGTGGAATTTATTTTATTATTTTTATTATTATTATTATTTCTTCTTTTCAGGTGGAATTTATTTTATTATTTTTTATTATTATTATTATTATTTCTTCTTTTCAGGTGGAATTTATTTTATTATTTTTATTATTATTATTTCTTCTTTTCAGGTGGAATTTATTTTATTATTTTTATTATTATTATTATTTCTTCTTTTCAGGTGGAATTTATTTTATTATTTTTATTATTATTATTATTTCTTCTTCAGGTGGAATTTATTTTATTATTTTTATTATTATTATTATTTCTTCTTTTCAGGTGGAATTTATTTTATTATTTTTATTATTATTATTATTTCTCCGTTTCAGGTGGAATTTATTTTATTATTTTTATTATTATTATTATTTCTTCTTTTCAGGTAGAATTAATTTTATTATTTTTATTATTATTATAATTTTTTCTTTTCAGGTGGAATTTATTTATTTTTTATTATTATTATTATTATTTCTTCTTTTCAGGTGGAATTTATTTTTTTATTTTATTATTATTATTATTATTATTTCTTCTTTTCAGGTGAAATTTATTTTTTTATTATTATTTTTTATTAATATTATTATTATTTTTATTATTTCTTCTTTTCAGAGGGAATTTATTTTTTTATTATTTTTATAATTGTTATTATTATTATTATTATTTCTTCTTTTCAGGTGGAATTTTTTTTTTTTTTTTATTATTATTATTTATTATTATTATTATTATTTCTTCTTTTCAGAGGGATTTTTTTTATTATTATTATTTTATTTTTATTATTATTATTATTATTATAATTATTATTATTAT
>JAWZYT010001183.1:150000-292500 GCA_034508575.1 Petrolisthes manimaculis
ATTATTATTATTATTATTTCTTCTTTTCAGAGGTTTGAGGCTGAGGCAGGACTTACATAATCCATCATTAATCGAATATAGTAATTGTTTGCATATTGTAGTTGTGGTTTCTTTGTTGTGTCCAAATATTGAGCTGGCAAGTGATCTGAGGGCTTTACATTTTTACATGCATTTGTTTTTGATGGCCATTATGTTATTTGAATGTCATGGATGTGTTGTATATTATGCCAAGTATTTTGTATATGTGTGTAAACTCAAGGTCAGTATAGGTAGGCAATGCAGTGTTGATTGCAGCTTTTATTTCGTGAAAATAAACTCTTAGTATCAAACATAATGCTGTATACATTTTCTTATCCAAACAAAATTAAGGTACAATATCACACAAAGTACAAAAATATATATGCATTATATAGGGTTATTCAAAAGAAGTTTCTGCTAACATGGTAAAATGAGTACGAGCTTGCATTCATGAAAATAGATTACAGTTGAATATATGATCTGCTATTGCTTCTTAAACACTGTAAATAAGTTCTGTATATTATGTCTTAAATGCATATATACAGCGTATAATACACATTTAATAAATATTATAATATGTATATGAATCATCCTGTACATATGGTAGGTACAGTACTTGGTTAAGCACTCACATAATCAAAGAAAAATGCGCACATGTAGGAATGATGGTTGTGAAAAAATGAGAATGGTCCAAAGATTGGAGAAGTCTTCTATTGTGTTTTAGGTCTTCAGCCATTATGGCAGGAGTTGTTGTTGAAGTTCCTCAAGCTGTCTGGCCGAGCAGCCCCGAGCTCTCGAGGAAGGCCATGACCTGAACCGGGCTTTCCCAAAGTGCCCTCAGAGTACAGTATATGTTGTGTTGTTGGCTAGTGTTGTTGTGTGCGTTGCAGTCTTCAACCACCCCCGAAGGCTGTCAAGGAAGGCAGCTATAGGAGCCAAATCATCACAACACCAGGGGGCACGAGTCCCTGGACATGAAGTAGGGCTCATCAGTCTAGAATAGGTGCAGTAGAAATGAGTTACTTGAGAGGTGCATGTGGACTTACAAGTCGGGATGGAAAAAGTAATGAGAGTGTGTATGAGAGATGTGGTATGAGTAAGAAAGCAAGTGGTAATGAGTGTGGTGTGGTTGAGAGTGAAGTGTAATACATTGAGGTGGTTTGGATATGCTTCCTCTCTCCCTTATGCTCTTCCTTGGTTATTGTACCAGTAAAGTACTAGTTAGTATCAATGAGACAACAAGAGGAGTGCCATTGTTAATTAAGGAAACTGAACTGCTCTAAACCATTGCATATAATTATCAGGGCATACATTGTTAGTAAAGGAAAAAGTTTCCTTGAATTAAATATTGAATATCTATTTTTGCAAATGACTGTAAGTCTGGATTAAAGTATTTTTAGCTTTAACCTACTTTCAGCAAAGGAGGTCGAGGAGATGGGCGATACTGAAGGAAGACTCTCCGCTTGTGCTTCAACTAAATGGGACTGTATGCAACTACAGGCATCATTTGTGTCATCGAATGCACGTTCACAGTACAGACACACAGTCCTGGAAGTAAAGAATTTAATGTAGTAACCTACCATGGTAAGAAACAGTTAAAGAAGGGAATAGAGTATCTGGTACTTGACATATTAAACACACATGCTTAATACACTACATTTGCAATGTAGTACAAAAATTACCTCTCCCTATATAACGATAAGAAAGTTATTGAATTAGTTAGACCTAACTTAATTATTTTATAGAATTTATTGCTGTTCTGTAGCAGTGTCCAGCTATGTCCCGATTAGGTCATGGTAGTTTAACAAGGTTAGGTGCCATTGGTTGCTCTGGTTAGGTGCCGGTAGTTATAATTACTGCAATCACATTTGAAATACACATGAAGGTGGACCTCTTATATCCTACAGTGATACTGTGTTTTAAGTCAGAACCGGTGAAAGTCAAAGTCCATTCCTGTATTTTAAGATTGATTAAAAACAGAAAAAGTTGGCATGATTCTATAGTTTTACCAAGAACTGATTTCCAATAAAGTACAATACTTCCCTTCACCTTAATAATATTACATAATTATCAAGAATGGGTCACATAACCCCTAAGCAATCCATATAATCTCATATAAGTTAAATTAGATACGAGAACATAAAAAAAAAATAATAATTAATAATTTATATCATTATCGTGATTCTCCAGGTTTTAACAATTACTATTTTAGTAGAAATGGTAGACTAATATGAACTCTACACCTGCTCTAATCTGTCATTGCTATACTTAAAGCCTTATTTGTGTTGCTATCGCTCTATTTTACAGCCTGTTGCACCTACAATTCATGTATTATTATACTATTAACTTACTTGTCATATCTTTAATGGCCGCCATATTTACTGCTATACTTCTCCTATCCTCCTATCAAGCTTACCGAATCGCTGCTTTTTGGCGAGCTTGGATGGATACGTTGTTGGTCTTGGTTTAAGTGGCTGGCAGCAGGGTCCATCTTGGTGGATCGTCGAATCCTTTTGACCGACCAGAACAGTTCCGCTTGCTTTGGTTTGGTTTAACCCAAGCGAACTTCGTATCCGATTGACGTCCAGATGACGGCTATAGTGAATGAAAGATAATCTGCCTGATTCACTTCAAGTTCAATTTGCTATACTATTAAATAGTACTCCCAGAGAACATACACATAGACAAGATGAATTTGTTCAAACTTCATATGTATATATAGGAAGAGAATTATTTACTTCGCTCCATCCCATTCCTGAGTTCTGTCCCTTCCCCTCCCTTAACTAAATTCCTCCTTATAATCCATCCTATTCTTGTTCTCCCCCCTTCCCTTCTTTCACCTCACCACCATCAAGCACTTTCTAAAATTTTGTGATCTTCTAACATTCCGTATCAACTTACATGTATGTTGTTTTGTTTAATTAAGGGACCCAGTGTTGTTAAAAAATTGAAGGTTCGTGAGTCCTTCAAATAATGCCAAGAAACACACCCTATACTGAAGGAGCTTCTTAATTGATGTTTCGTGGCATAGTTAGGAGGAATCAAAAGCATCATCCAATATTCTTATACACGATCACAGGGTCATTAATGTTATCAGTTGATTTTGATTATACCAATATCAATTTAATAAGGATACGGGTTGCCTTTTGATATTTGGTTAAAACCTAGAAATTATTAATATTATTCCCGGTATTATCGTTATTATTATTATTATTATTATTGTTTTGCGAGGCCCAATATTTTTACCCCAATGCCTGGTTTTTTCTTCTTCATAAGGTACTAGATTTATCAATGACTATAATGAAAGACTGTGTTTAGTCCCTTACTTAAAATCTAACCCTTGAAGTATAACCATAGCAATGTTGTATATTGTTTTATTCAGAATATATATAATGTCTTCAGTATGAACGAGAATCATTCACTTAATAATAATCATATAAGAATAAAATACACGGCTGGTCCAGAATATAGTGTTGTTGGCTGAAGGTGTGGATTGTGTCATCTCTGAAACTATTTAAAAGTAATTCAGATAAGCCGAAAATAAAGAGGTTAATAAAATAATCACAATGGGATAATAATTACTCTATAATATGAAATCGACCACAGTTGCTTCGGGAAAATGCCTTAAAGTAATTAAACAAAACATTATACAGGCACACCCTGATGAATGTGGTCTTGCGGCCGGTCGGTCCTCTTTATCTATTTATTTCCTTGTATCTTATATTTCTCTATAACCAAAACATATATAATATTATTTTTGCCTGTTCAATATTTTCCTTTTTAGTGGCTAATGCAGGGTAATATTGCAACTGGAGCTGGCAACACTGCGATCACCTGACTCTGACTGTAAACATGTCCACCCACCGAAATGTAAACAAACTGGTGGTTGTGAAGAAATTAACTGATTTGTCCCTCACCATTGACCAGATACTTAGGATAGATCTGGAATCCAATAATAAAGGTTTTATTGCCGTTTTGGCTGATGGAAGGCTTATAGTTACCACTTGGATAAAGAAAAAAGTGAGTTCCAAGTTCATCGAGGAAGCAGCCGAGTAAGTTATTATTCGTTTTGGGTATTCCGAAGAAAGTGCCGGTATTTATTGAAAGAATTACTGTTTTGTAGCAGTGTTGCCAGATCCAGCTAGGTCCCAGTATTTTGCCCCGGTCATTTCCTGTACTTCACAGTTATTTCCTGGTAGTTTGCCCAGGTTAAGTCTCAGAAGTTTGCCCAGGTTAGGTCCCAGTAGTCTGATGAGGTGTAGGGTTCATGAAGGCAGCATACAACGGAATATTTTTACAAGTTGCCACAACTCCATTTCGAAAATTTTACTATTACCAGTGTTTATATTTCACTATTACAAACAACTTTTCTATAGGCTATACCATTTCTTCTGCAAATGCTGCATAACAGTAGTTACCTTATATAGTTAGGTCCCGGTAGTGTGTCCCAGTCCAGATTAGCTTAGGTCAGGTCAGGTGAGGTCTGACTAATTTCTACTGTATATTTTTTCCTGCTTAGGTCCCGGTAGTCTGCCCAGGTTAGGTCCCGGTAGTCTGCCCAGGTTAGGTCCCGGTAGTCTGCCCTGGTTAGGTCCCGGTAATCTGCCCTGGTTAGGTCCCGGTAGTTACACTAAATCGTTCTAGGAAATATTTTTTTTTTCAGTGAAATCCTGTTGTGGCAACTTGTAAAAATTTACCCATACAACTTCCCACCATTCCCAATATATTTCTCCACTATTGATTTTAGTGCAAATATTTGATCCACACATCCTCTACCGTTTCTGAACCCTCCTTGCTCCTCACTGACTTTATTCCCTGTTACTTCATTCAGTCTCTCAGTAAGAACCTTCCCATAACGTTACACCTTACCCGTTACACTAAAAAGGCTTATTCCCCTATAGCAAGCACACTCATCCCTACTCCCCTTTCCCTTATACAAAGTCACAATTATGGCTCTCCTTCAATCCTCTGTCACCTCTCAAGTAAGATTATCTGCACAGTACAAATCTTACTTTTGTACCATATTGTATACTGTACTGTAATATTATTATTATATTAATTTATTAATTAATTTCAGGATTATTGTAACTAAAGTACAAAGCTGACAACAATAGTTTTCAGTTTGCAGTACTCTGTATAGGATGCTGCTGTGAATTATTTTGGTGTAATTATACAATGCCAGTCATTATTATTTTTCTAATTTTGTTTGCAGTGGTTGTTGGCAGCAAGGATACGATAGTGAGGTGGTCATCGCTCGGCAGAATGGATCATTGGTCCGTTATTCTCTTCACTTCGACACTGGATTGTCTTGTTCTCTCCAGCTGTCTGCACCTTCACTTCTTGCTCTCATCAGGGAAAAAGACTCGAGTTAGTCAACTGATATTTGTTTAAAATAGCATAGTATTACAGAGTATAGCTACTACAGTTCTGTATCTGTATACTGTATGTATATAGTACTGTATAGTACCAGCATCTATGTAGATTACTGTACTACTGTACATGATTATTTATTAATAATTATAATCAACAGAAGTCCTAATAAAAATCAGGCAGTCCTTTTACAGGTTTTGAAGAGTGTCTAATGTTATGCTAGTCTAATGCATGATATAAATGATTTCCTTCTAACACATGCATCCTGAATGTGTTCAGTCTAATGATGTTTAACTGGGATCTGGCTAGTGCTAGATGATGATATTCTTCATACTGAACAGGATCATTTATAAAATATCAATTGAATAGGGGCATCTTGCTCCTACTCAAGAGATTTAGATTTATAAAATCAAAATATACCGTACAGGAGTAGTATTACTGTATATATTTTAAGATTACAATATCACTGATAGGAAGCAAAGTAGTACTGTAGTAGAAAGTCTTGTATGTTAACTTGCCTAATGGTAAAGAATGTACTGTTCTGTTTCTCAATCAAGTTCCTCTCTCTTGGGTAGAAATATAAATTAAATCCTATTTTATATTTAGTGGTGCCATTATTTTCATTTGATTTTGTAAATTTTTTTGTTTCATAAGAATTTTTGTACATGTATAGCATAGGCAATATTTGTTAGTGCTTTCTGCTTCCATCTTAAAATTTAACCAAACAATCAATCAGTTGATCAAAATAGCTAATCCCTTGCTTCTTCCTGGCAATTTCAAAAGGGGTTGGCCATGGCAGAAGAGCTTCAGATTTAAATTAATTACTGTATACACAGTCTGTTTCTCTCTTCAAAAATAGCTACTGTTAAGTTTGTAATGTTTGCTAATACTGGACCTGAATTTTTTTTTCCCCTTTTTCTTTCTTTTAGGTATACGGTCAGCACGGAACCTGAAGGTATGGAGTCACACAAGTCAATTCATCCTGCTCCAGCCCCAGAGTGATCGTCTGGTACTGCTGGCCACTAATGCAGGTGGACGCCCCACTACTCATGGAGTTCTACGCACACTACCCCTTCGCTCAGCTCACCTTTTCCAGTCTACTATTCTGGTTCAACCCATCACTGGGACTGACCTTTGTATCCTTTTGTCATATTAGTTACTTGTACAGTCTCTACCACTGCCGTGTTCATCACTCAGCGTTATCAGTGTGTGTATCCAGTAAGTTGTCCAGCAGTTTCCAGCAACCCGATGCCGGGATTATGTGACACAGGGAGGGTGGACTTGGAGGAGTGAGTGGATATGAGGGCAGGGTGTGTTTGGTAGGCAAGACGGCCACCACTGGTGTTTATTTATATATTGTTTTCAATATTCCTATCACATAGGAAAGTAGCTGTATACAAAAAAATATTCTTACACACTCGCTATATAAACAGCAATATTCTGATATGCATATTTTGCTGTTACTGCCTGTTTTTACTCGCTGCATCTTGGTTACTATTGTCGATCCCTGCATTTATGAAAGTTAACTGACGTAACATTAGCTTGTTATGATGATTATTGACATCTTGACTAAAGACAGGTTAATATTCTCAGGTATAACATTGATACAGATTGACTTACATTCTATAGGCTTATACAGTATGTTTGATATAACCACATGTACAAAAGATAGTGTAATTTGATTTTAACAGCTTAAGCCGCAGTACAGGTATCATGATTATGATAAGTTGATAAGCCACATCCATGAGTGAAGCTGGCTTAGTGAATGTCACAGTGATGCAGGACAATAAAGGTGTGTGTGTGAAAGGAACAGCTCATAACACACTCGTGACTTATGATATGTTGCCATCTTTGCTCAATCTGTCAGTGACTATATACTGCAGTAATGTAAACACTGGAGGCTGTGAAAGTTCACTATGAAATGATCAATCAATAGGCTATTCTATTACCCTTCTTCAAAGCTGAAAGGAAACACAACTACCACTATCCATAATACTAATATAAAATTTTTGGAAAGTATCATATATTATTTAAAAAAAAAATTATCACCACAGACTAATAACCATATTACCCTAACAAACATTTAGGGGCTAGCATATAGTAAATTATGATAAATTGTGGTTGCATGTCTATAATGATGGACAACAGCGGACTCTAAATACTGCCTCACTGCTTCACCAACTTGACTGTTGCTATGAGTGCTGTATTGAAAACACAAAATGACAAAGGATTCTCCTTTCCATCACAATGTTGTGGTAAAAAAAAACATGTTTGTTTTGCAGTAGTATTTATACCGTTAGTTTATATGTTAGTTTTGTATTATTGCTTTCACTACCCTCCCCCCCTACTCTGCTTCCCTACACCACGCATCACTCCCATCCCCCACCTTACACTTCTGATGCTCCAGCACCCTCCCTTAACTCATACTGGCAAGTGGTTTGGGTAAGAGAGTTGTTGTTGTAGTTCCCCAGGCTGTCTGGCCGAGCAGTCCCGAGTCTGGTTGACTGAAGCCGCACAGGTGCTCGGATCCCCAAATGGGAGTCAGGGTAATAGTGAGATCCGTTTCCTCGAAGGCAACAGACAAGGGGACTGCTGGTTCACGGGTATGTACCCCCGAGTCAACATTCCCCCTGTCTGTAGTCTTCTTTGTTGTGCCACCCAATCGGGCGATCTCATCAGCTACCCAGAAGGAATGAGAAATAGTAAGAGAGACAGACAATACTTACCGCAGGCAATACATCCCTTACGGGGGAGTAAGAGAGTTGAAACTGACAGTTCACACATTGATAATGCTGAGTGATGAATGTGGCAGTGGAGTTGTTGTTGTTAAAGTTCCTCAAGCTGTCTGGCCGGCAGTGGAGTAGACTGTACTTAATACTTGGACAGGCAGGAGAATTGTGTTTAAGTACTATATATAATTTATCATGTAATAGTATTTTTCTTAACAATAACTACAGATGAGTATGATACAGGAAGGTGCAAGTTGGTTGAAGTAGTGAGCTTGAGTATGCAGCGGGTGGGGTCAGAATACATTGAATGGGGGTCCCTGGCCTGTTCTTCCACAGGGGATACCATAGCCCTCACAGATTCTGAACGACACCTCTACCTCACTAACTTCAAACAACGCACTCCCCTCAAAAAGAGAGGTAAATATAAATACTATACAGATTACCCAGTCTGTCATTTTGGCAGCTTCTAGTAAGGTGGTATAGAGAATGTGATCCAATGTAGTAGACATGAATATATGTGGAAGCATATATTTTTTGTGATATTAATATCCTTCTATTGTACCTGTTTTGCTGAGTGGTAATGTGTCCATTTGAAGCTGAATATGTGGGTTTGTGCTATGCAATAAATATGCTGTCTTTTCAAGCTTAGAAGATATCACATTTATTCATTATTTCATGTCGACAGTTGTGTTTAACCTGTTGTAGTGTGTTACAGAATTAATTCAGAGTTTTCTGTGAGCTAATGCGGTACGTTGCAAGAGTGTAAACTGCTTTGTAACAAGAAGTGTGCTCCAAAATTAAGAAATATTGAAGAATGATGTTTCAAACAAAATTTGTTGCAAGTATTTATGGTAGCATGTTAAGTACTGTACTTTGCTTAATATAAGCTATGGTATAATCTGCCAATGGGCACTTTTATCTCCCATGACTGTAAGTGTTTATCATTCTTTATTGTAGGTGGAGTCAACAGGAGCTCTGTTACGCTTCACCAGGTGATATGGCCGGCTAGCCTGCAGCCTGAAGACATTGTGGAACTCACTTTGGGCCTTTCAGACACCACACTCACTGTCTTCTGCACGATCTCTCATGACATGCAAGGTCATCATCCTGTACAATACTACTGTACTCTATTATGCTTTCTTTTGGTATTTCTAATGACAGTTGGGGTTAATGCTCATATTTTTGAAAGCTGCGTAGCAGCTTGTGTTATCACATATACTGTATGTACTTAAAAAGGTTATAGTACTCTTCCTAGTACAGTATGTTGTAAAAATAATTTTTTGTTTATGTTATACTACCCATTACACAACACATTACATTGTTTCACATACCCCCTCTGGGGATTCTCCTGCGGGCAAGGGTTGAAGTACTGTACCCCATCAGGATGGATAAGCAGGCCCCCAGTAAACCCTTACCAAATGAGCTGCAGAAGTTGTTTTTTAGATATTTTGCTTTGGCAGCCTGTCCGGAGTACAAGTGTACAAGTTAAAAAAATTTAAGCTTATCTCTAATGGTATTGGACATGTCTTTTTTTTCTTGCTGGATATGCCTTCATGTGTATCGCTTCTTGGGATTATTGGTTACATTTATCCTTTCAGAGAGTCAGCATTATGTAAGCTTTGATGTTGGAGTGAGTAGTCTTAACTGTCACCACATCTTCTCTGAGTCAGCAGCCATAATTCCTGGTACTACTCACCATCTTCCTGACCTGTTCTTCACAACTGAGGGGATGGCAATGCTGATGGATGAGGCAAGTTGTTGATCTAGTTGATCTTGGGGCCATAATACCTATCTTACCTCTTCCAAGAGGATATGGTTTTTGTTTGTCAGTTTGTTAGTAGGATTAAAGAGAAAGTATGTATGGAATTTTACCAGATTTTACTAACAGTGGTCCTTGATACTGGCAACAATTAAATCAGATTTTGGGGTCAGTCTGGATCCTGGAACTATATATGTATTTATGATGAAAGGGTGAAATATTGGTGGTGCTGCAATCCTTGCAGAGGTTAATCACCATTAAAGACACTCTTGCAGTTTATTTTCATTGTGAAGATTTTGTTTTATGATTTTGGAGCAGCTTCAGAGACATGAGACATAAAGTACACAATAGGAAAATATTTTTATCTTATTAAACATAGTGTTGCCACAATCTAGTGTTTCAAAGATGATACATACCCTGGTTATTGTACCAGGTGTATTACATACCAGGATACTGATTATGTATGTGTCTATGAATCATAAGGGCAGTTATTTTGTTTTTTATTTGTTTTCCTCATTAGAGTTATCTGCTGCTTTCCAGGATGCTTCCATCAGCAGTATGGACTCAGATGTTGACTTAGGAGAGCTGCTAGGTGGAATGAAAGAGGGTCTTGAAGAGCAGAATATTGCCAAAGTAACAGAGGTCAAGGCCATGATTGAACAAGGTTTGTTTTTCTCTTGGCCATTACTCTGACTTAGATACTGTATATACTTCATTAACTTTATTTGTTTTATGAAAATGTCCTTCATCACATAATTTACAGTCAAGCATCTGATTAGGTTCTTGGTGTAGTTAAGTTTTCAAAGTCCCTTCACAGGATTGGGTTTCTTTTATAATAGGTTCACCTATTGAATATTTGAACTACAGTACAGTAGTATTGATAATCATTTTCTTATTCATTTTTTAGAGATAAACTTTTACAGTTCAGTATATACTACAGTATTACTTACATTTTGTCAGATGCTTATAGGTAATCCAAGTTAATATTATGATGGTCAGGTTTGAGTGTGTTTTTGGCTTCGTGTAACCAGTTGGAAGGTTGGGTGGGGTTGGCAGGATCACGAGCACAACAGTATGGTCAGCTGGCAGACCTTCTCCTGGGCTACATCACACAGTATGCTCAACAACAGGACTCACGGTCTTTTGCACTCTCCCTCAAGTTCCTGGCCACACATCATTTCTCGGTTGGTTGACCAGAATTGATAATAAGGCATATGTTTTGATACTGTACACTCGCAATCCAAAATTTGTATCCAGGGCTTGTTGCGTTTTCAAATCATGTAACATACTAGTGAACCAATTACAATGCTTATTCTGTTTCATATTTGCTTGAAGTGATTCGAAACAAGCATGGATACATATCTTGGATTGCGTGTGTACATTGTGTGTTTAATGTGTTGTATCTCTTTTCTTTATATATTCATATTGTTATTATATTATTTTAACTTCTTAAACACAATGCTGATATTGGAAAAAACATACCCATTTTATGCTGGGATAATGATGGTAAATTTACTATTGTATGCCACCATACTCAGTTGTTGTTGTGTGTCCTGTTTCAGAGTGTGCTAGAAGAAATGAGTAATGTCTTGAAGTATGTGGATGATGAAGGTATATCTCAAATGGTCCTGCAAATGACAGAACAGGTAAAGCATCTGAATTAAGATGGGATAGATGGATTTAAGATGATATTTATATACAGTACCTAGTTGTGCACATTTTTTGGTGTATCTTGTCTTGCCTTACATGTATCATAATGTATCATAAAAAGTAAGAACAGGTAAGCATAAAAGCTGGTGTATATTTTTGCCAGACTGAAAGGATATTCACTTGAATACCTGCTTGATCCCAATCTAGCTATCGAAATGTTAAAAAAAATTGCACTTAAGAAGATCATTTATCCAAACATATTAAATTTTCAAGTTTATGTCAGTACAGTAAGATTGATTGATATTAGGGACCACAACAACGAGGTCATATAACACCAGGGCCGAAGGGGTGCCAAAACCCTTAAAATATTGCCACATCACCATTCACCAATGCAGGCAATACCCTCCCTATGGAGTACAGTAAGATTGTTGATAATAAAGACTATACCCTTGTTATTTGTTCTGTATGTGAAGTGATTTTTAGCATATCTGTATTAATAAAGGATTATGTATGATAATTAGTCAAGAGTCACAGGATTCATTACCAAGTACTGTACTGTACAGTACTAGACAGTTTAGAAAAAAGCAGACTCTAGTGTGTGCAGAAAAGTAACTTTGATAATGTCTTTCAGGTGTCATTCTACTTGAATAGTGTCGAGAAGTTGCAGTTGCCTCAGGCTGGAGCTGAAGCTGAAATGCATCATTTCCATGAAGTATGTATAATACAGTATTGGGCTTATAACTGAGTATTATAGGTACATACTTGTATTTTCTTAATCTACTTTCTCTGTGCTCTGATATTTGTTACAAGACATATATTTTTTCGCCCATATAGGCATGGGGTGATAAGCCAATAAAGGAAATAGTGGAAGATGCACTAGAAAAGAAGTGTTTGAAATCTGCTGAAGCCTACCTGCAACTGAAGCCTTGGGTTTATGGAGTCATCACCACAAACACAATTATACTCACCTGTCTTGATATTGCCAGACAGAAATCAGATCCTGACTCACAGCTCAAAGTGATGATGAATATTGTAAGTGTATTATGACTATTAAAAGTGAGATATTTTTTGGACAAAATATGTCAGCCCCAACTTGAAGCCTATTCAGCGATAATACGCATAACTTTCATTGGTTTAAAATCATCAAAATAATTGAATTTGACATTACTGTTATTCACAATTGCATATAGAGTACAGTAATTATCTGTTAGACTGTTGGAAGCTGCTGTTTTCAAAAGTATAAAAGCAGTTTACGAGTTGTATTATATGAAGACACTAGAAGCATGGGTAAGAGTAGAGTAGTTAATAGTTAAGGCTCCAAAATCTGATCAACTTATATGAAAATGAATATATATTTTTTTTATTTTCCTCAAAATTATCAATATTTTATTTGGTTATTGTTATTACTGTATAACAGTATTGCTATTATCTGCTTGTTTTTGACAGGATGAGAATTACAAGGAAGTACTGAAGCAGCTATTGCATGCAAGTGATGATCAGTTTGAGGTGTGGCTGATAGCGAGAGCTCTGGGGGATAATCTGACTTCAGTGGAGAGACTCTCTGTGGAGGTGATCTCAACAATGCACAGAACTCTACCAGATCTCATCACTCTTCCTCCACAGTCAGTATAATTAATAGCATAATATATGTTTTTGATATATTGCTTTATTAAGATGAACATAGAATTAACTGCAGTTAGTATGTTGGCCCAATTATGGCAGCTACTGAAATGAGGTAGTTAATATTTTTTGAATGTGCAGTATTTTAATGTAGTGGAAATGAGTTACTTGAGAGGAGCATGTAGACTTACTAGATGGGATGGAGAAAGTAATGAGATGTGGTATGAGTGAGAAGGCAATTGGTATTGAGTGAGTGAAATGTAATACATTGTGGTGGTTTGGATATGTGGAGAGAATGCAAGGTGAGGAGTTTGTAAAGAAGGTGTACGGAAGTGAAGTTGTGGGACCCGGTGTGAGAGGCAGACCTCTTGTTAGATGGCAGAACAAAGTGGAAGAGTATGTGAGGGAGAGAAACGTGAGGGGCAGATGATGGATTGACCAAGTAAGGAGGGAGTGTTGCAACAGGGAAAGCTGGAGGCACTTCTGCCGTGGTCATCCCCTTGGGGGAGTTTCTGGAGGGAACGAGGCGTCAGAGCTATAGATAGATAGATATATAGTAAACAAAAGTTAGTGCACATACAGTATACACTCAAAGAAGTTTGGTACGCTGTGCACGATATGGACTATTACCCCCACGCAACTGCTGTCTTTGTACAGGGGTCTCATTCACCCCATTATTGAGTATGGCTTTCATGTGAAATGGCTCAACTTTTAAAACACTTCTGGACAAGGTGGCATCAAATTCCTTTCATCTCATCAATAATCCCTCTTACTGATTCATTAACACCTCTTTCTCTTCATCATATAGTTACATACTGTAACTCTGTCTCTTCTATTGCCATTATATTGGACATTGATGAAAGCTTGCATGATGGGAGTAATTAGTTGAGAATAATAACAGTTGTGGATATTTTAACATAAGCTACAAAAAACAGCTGAAGGTTGTCAAAAATATATGTGACATTCCAGACGGTGGGTGGAGCTGGTGAAACTGGGAGATGCCTCTAACACAGCCATCAGTGCCCCTGTAACAGTTGGTCAAGTGGCTGGCTGGACACCCTTATCTATGATGCTAATCCTTTGTGATCTCTATGCTTACAGTGCAGGTCAGTTCCCTTTAGGCTTAAGTTTAGAGATGAAAGTTTACTGATAAGATTACTGTTTATAAAACACATTGGCTTACTTCATATGAAGAATAAATTTACTTTAAGAAAATTATTATGGTCTTTCTACTCTACATCACCAACATTCACACTAAAGGCAGAAAGTAATTTGCAATTTTTGTTTATCTTGTGTAATAGTAGGTATGCTATTCATCTTATGAATAAAATTATTGTAGGTTCTTTGAATTCATATGTAAGAGAAATCAGTTTGTAGTGACTCATGACTATTGTGATCTGGTATATTTTTAAATATTTATACAACACTAAGGTAAGGAAATACTGTTGGTACTGTATACTAAAAAGTTAAAAAAATTATAGATAATTATATCTGAAATTTGCAGAAAGCATTATCAACTATGACGTACATACCATTACAGATGCTGATATCCTGATAAATATTGATGGGGATGTGATGTGGCAATACCTCATTCACCAGAATGATGTAAGGAACTTGAAGCGATGGATCTTCAAGGAATTTCAGTGGCATATGGATGACACAGAAGTGAATGAAACTCTACAAAAGGAAGAAGTGATGTGGCTGGATATAGAATACAAGTCATTAAAAAGTTTACAAACTAGAGATAGTGAGAAAGACTTTTGCATTAACAAAAGAGACATAAATACATCATCAGAGTCAAAGTTTGGTGTTTTCAATTTACTGAGTGAACCTCAGTATGCCAGTGATGTGGATTCATCAGTCAAATCTCATGAATCTCTGGATACCTCTTCCATAGCACCAAGTGAGGCAGAAAACTGGAGTGTGCAGAGCTTTGAGCTATATGACAGAAGGGAGTGTGTATGGCTACAAGAGCTATTCAAACCCATTACACAGAGTATGATTGATCATGTGCTCCATGTTAGGGTGCCTTTTACTGAACTGGTACTTAATATTCTTGCTAAATGTGGTGTCTTCACAACTCTTGAAAAGGCTAATACAAGTTTACTGATGAGACGTCTTCACTTATCAGGAGCATTGGAACTTCTACCACAGTTTACTGGTGACCATCCATGCCAACTCTCAAGCAGTACTGTTCATGGTATTATTTTGACATTTTTTGGGGAGTTTGACCTTATATTGCCTGCTTATGATTACATCAGAGATTTCTCTTTGGATTCCTCAGATTATAAAGTACTTAGCAAGCATACTTTAGCCTCATGGCCCAAAGTAATTGTTCCATTTATGAGTTTCCAGAAAATCAAAGACAGGCAGACCTTGTTTGATATTAGTTGTAAAAATCTTGAGATTCTTAGTGAAACTTGCCTGGACCCAAAAGATCTGTTAGTACCAGCATTTCTGACAATGCTTTATGCTCCTAGAAACAAATTGATGAATTTTATAAATTGTAACATGGACTGTGAAATCCATGATATTGACAAGGAAATCTATTCAGTGTGTTCTGTACTATCCCATCACAAACTAAGTCCAAGGCAGGCACTGGAGAGGGTGTCAGAACAATTGCCTCACCTCCATATGTTGTGCGAGGGAGATATGAAGCAATCCCTGGATGTCACTGTTTATGACCTCCTTTTGGGAACAGTCGCTTTCGATATCACTCGCCTCTTCACCTTCCAGAAGAACAACAGGTGGGATATATTATTTAACCAGTATATCTGAGATTACATGAATCCCAAAAAATAAGTGGACTAATGCTATAGTGGTATGAAATTTTGAATATAGAGATATTTTGCCTCATGCCAGCAGTTCATAAATTAGTCTGAGAGTGGAGGCCTTTCTGTTATGGTCATCTCTAACCATTGTTGTGGTGTGTAATGGGTCTCTTTTGGGAGTTCGTTTCTGGATGACACTGTGTTGCTGACTGAAAGTGTAATGGAACGTGAGAAGGTAGTGGATGAGTTTCATTGTACAGTATATGCAAGAGAAGAAAACTTGAAGTAATAGTTGCCAATGGTAAGGCTCTAAGCTTTGAGAAGTGGAAGTAGAAGTGACATGCTACAGTTTGATGAAACCAAATGGGAAAGGATGCAAGATAGTTTATGGAGGCAAGACGATGAATGAAATAATGAAATTCAATTACATGAGAGCAATATTTTGTAAGCATGGAAGTATAGAGTATATAAAGGGAGATATGAGAATAGTGCAGGGCAGACAGGTCAAAGGATCACTGGTGCAAATCATGAGGGATAGAAGAGTGAGTATGGGGATGAAAAATAGATTGTGGAACAGTACAGTCATATCGATCCTTACATCCTGACATATGCATCCATACATAGACTTAAAACTGGGTACAACATTGAAATGAGCAACTTTTGAGGAGCATTTGGTTTGACAAAATGGGATGGTGAGACCATTGAGTATGTATAAGTGGTATGATATTCATGTTGGTAGTGTGGAATGGGTGCAACATAAGATAGTTAAATTGAGAGGCCTGGTGTGAGAGGAAGACTTCAGATCATGTGAGTGAGCAGAATAGAGTACACAAGGGAGAAAAATAATATGAGTGACAGGGGATAGGTTGATCATACAAGAAAGGAACATTGGAATGGAGAAGCTAGAGACTTGCACTGTGTCCACCATCTAGGAGTGCTACTCACATGGAATGAAGAATGAGAACTTTAATTAGATTGGTTATTCTTTACTCTTGCCATTTTCACCATTTCTATCAAGGGCTTGCATGTGCTGAAAGAAGTAAGATTGGCAATAAAGAATTGTAAAATGTAATTGCTATTATCAGGCATGGCTATGATGAGAAGACAGAGATCCCAACCTGGAGTAACGAGGACCTGGTGAGCCGTCATGGTATTCAGCACTCCCTGGACCACTGCTACTACCTTCGTGAAGCTCGACCCACTTATGCTGTGGCTACACTCCTTGCTAACATTCATAGCAGCAACACTAAGAAGAGGTATGATTACAGCCACAGTTCCTCAGTTTCTACAGTACGTAGTGTTTTCCCTTGCTTCGTTGCTTCATTGTTCCTTGTACAGTATTTTCTTTATTGTTTTCTCTTATTGCTTTATAGATAAAAGCAATACATGTATAGAGAAAAAGCACTGAAGCTGTAAATTAATTCTGCATTAGTCTTTTTCCAAAGCCCACCTTGGGCATGGGACCCCCTACCTTTCATGTAATAATAAAAAATTGTCTTAATGTTGATGAATAAAAAAATCCTATATTTTCCAAAGCCAACCACTAAACTGTCATAGGCAAGAAATGGAAGCATGGAAGGGGAAATCAGAGAGAAAGCAGTGTGGGAGGGCAGGTCATAGGCTCTCAAGGGTGATTCATGAAGGGTAGAAGTGTGAGTATGAAGGTGAAAAGGAAACTGCCAGCACTGGACATATACATACAGTACAATTAAACATCTATTTAACGGACACCGATCTAACGGATTTCGGATGCAACGGACACAATCCGATAGAGATTTTTTTTAATTTGTCTGTATTTTGGTTTTTCTTAATTTTTCTCCATTATATTTTTTACATAATACAGTACAGTAGGTACATTATTTACACATCATTACATACCTATCTATCCATCTATAGCTCTGACGCCTCGTTCCCTCCGGGAACTCCCCCGAAGGGGGTGGCCACGGCAGAAAAGTCTCCAGTCTTCCCTGTTCAAACACTCCCTCCTCACTCGGTCCAGCCCTCCCCTCCCCCTCATGTTTCTCTCCTTTACATACTCTTCCACTCTGTTCTGCCATCTAACTCGAGAAGTCCCGTGCTTAGAGGGTTAATGTCATACATTGTGGATATATCCTGGTGTTATATTGTTAAAGGATAGTTTGTCCTTTCTCCAAATTTTTATCATTTACATATGTCCAATTCCTCCTTGAGAATTAATACAACACATTTACTTTTGGGAGGATAGTATTTTTGGCATGGTTATAAGCACACTGAGCAAAAAGGGTTAAGAAAATCCATCAGCATAGAACACGAATCAAAACTGTTGCCACTTACAGCAATGACTGCGGCATTGATGAAAGGTCACGCCCCCCTTTCTAACTTTATGAATACTGTACCACTCAAATACCCACCAAGTTATCCAGTAAATAGAACTTTCTAGATTCAACTTTATGTACCATAGTTTTATCTGAAATAGTTTCAGTTTAAGTTCAAATTTGAGTTTCATATAACTTAATAGCACAATTAATTACAAAACCCATTCATTCTGGTTGAGTGTAAATTTTTTTTTTTACTTTCAGATATAATAGCCTGCATTTGATTTGATTTTCTCATGCTGCTAAGCTTTTACCATTCCATGAACAACCACAAGTAAATACGTGTACTATGTGGCTCTCACATCTTGCAGGTTGGATGTATTCCGTCAGAGTGTGTGTGGTATTGGACTGAGCAGTTGGCCAGACCGAGCAGTGAGCTCTGGCAGCATTGCTGCTCTCCTCATGGCTGGAATTGATACAACTCTCCTCAGAACTGTTTTATCATCTGCCTTTTTGGTGAGAGACCTATATCTTTTTAAGTTCATGTAAACTGTACCTGTAGTCATACTGTACATACTGTAGTATTATATGAATTATTATGTTTTTCTATTCAAAACAAATCGGTATCTCACTGGTGTTCTATTTATGTTAAATAAATTTATGGTACCCGTATAGTCTTGTTTTGGGGTGATTTATACAATTTTAAAAGAACTTGAATCCCAAATTTTGTATGAAATGTAAGCTGATGATTTTTCACTTTTTTCAGATTTATTCAGTGCAGACTTCATTATGCAACAAATTTTCACTTGAGAAACGAAAAACACACGAATCCTTCACTAAAACAGAGATTAGCCGTGTGCTTGTGCAGTTGTGTGCGGTAGATACTAGGACAGAAGCAGCAACTGTACTCTTGGAAATGATGGAAAATTGTGTAATTCTTTCTGCCATAGAGGGCAATCATAGGCCAAATGAACAGATTACTATGGCCCTTCCACTCAGCAATGTAATTGATATGATAAATCCTGTTTTCCCTGGAAAAGTGCCAGAAAAACATGTGTATGCATTGTTTGATGGAATGAGTCTGTGTGTTAAACTCTCTGAACTTTACAACCTTCCCCAACCAGTAAAGCTTCTGCAAAAACTCGCAACATCAAATCAGTGGTTGCTGTTCCTTGTTATAATCCAAGTGTTTAACTACCCAAAGCTAGAGGTGTTGAAAGTGGTAGAATCTTTCAAGAGTAGGGCATTGAGGGAGCACTTGTCCTTAGCTCTGACTCACATTTGCTATTACCGAGAGGCACATGAATCCCGTGGGAGGAGCAAAACAACAGCACACAGCAAGAGATCCTCTCTATATGCCAAAATAGGAATCCATAGTCGTGAAAGCTCGACATCTCCAATTAGTAGTAATGATGAGGACAGGCCCAGAAGTGCCAGCCCCAGTGAATGTGAAATGTCAGTTCTTGATGATGCAATGTCTCTTACAACCACAGAGACAGTTACATATCATGGAATGGATGCTTGGCTGACATATGAGTGCAAAGATTTGTATTCAGTTCTCCTGGCCTGTCATCAACGGGACAGTACTGCAAATGAATTAGTCACTGCATCACTTGCTTTAAGCTCTCCAGTTTTAGCTGTGTTCTCTGCATGCTATGATAAACACGATCAATTATTATGCTTGTCTGTCTGGTTGTACACTCAGTTGTCAGAAAAGAGCAAGTTATCTCTGCATGACCAGCTATCTACCAGTGATGTCCACAAGGCAGCCTGCAGTGTGAAATCAGACAGTAATTACACTCCTCCTCGAAGAAAAAATTGTTGTCAACCATGTGATATCTGTGTCTTAGAGTCTGGCCTCAAAGAATTAAGATGGTTCATCTTAGCTCATGTTGCAGATGGATCTGTAGATGTAATAATAGAGGGCTTCAGGATATTTGATGTGTATCCACCAATTCTTAATCTTACTTTGGCTATCAAAGAAGTAGTTGTGACTGGCAACCAAGAAAAAATTTCACATTTGTTGGCAGATTCAGCAGTATCTTTGAACCATAATTCTGATCTTAAGCAAGAAATACTAGATACAGAAAGAGACTGGGTGAGTTCAGTGGTCCTTAGCATCATTGGAACTGCACTAGACAAACTTGTCACCAACAGTCACCTGCAGTACCTGTTCCTTTCTGCTCTTACTTCAGTCGGCCAGCTGCCTCCGTTTTCCAGTCATGGTGTAAATTGGAATTTAGTCAGTCAGATATGTAAAGTACTTGGAGATGCAAAATACAAGGCAAACTTTATGGAAATTTTGTCGAGCTTTGTAGCTGGAAACTTGAAAGATACAGCAAGCATGATGGTGAAAGGCTTAAGTAGCAAAAAGTGTTTCTCAGAGGCCTTGCAAATATGTAACCTAATTGATCTACCCATGTTTAGCATTCTGTGTGGCCAACTTAGAGCCGAATTTGAAAAGAACAAGCATTTGATCACTAGCAGTTATTCATTACTGAAGGATTATCTCAACAAAGGACACAGTCAACTGAATGAGAAATGTATACCACCAGAACATGCAGTGGAATTATATGTTAGTGTATGTGAAGAGCTGCCATTATTCACCATGAAATGCCTATGCCTTCAGTATGCACTCTTATGGGCTTACAAATGTACTGACAGATCTCAACTTAATGTCTATTATCTTGATAGCTTCCCAGACATCTTTATGGATCCACCAATTACTTCAAAGTCTGATCAAGTATTAAGCAGACTTGAGTATAGTATGTGGCATGCTTGTGTACAGGGGTCATATGCCAAAGAATCTGACTTTTCTCTACAGTTCACTGAACCCCCATGTGGTTTTGAAAGATGGCCATGGGAAGGAAACTGCACTGATTCCCTTGACTTGAATTTGGTTTTACAGATGGCAGGTATTTATGATTCTTCTCTGTTGATTAATCCAGTGGAAGAGGAGAAACCAACTTCCCAGGATTTGAAAGATAATAAAAGCATTAGAAATTACATGCAACACGCTACACTACATGTAGATGGACTTGCTTCTGGGATTATAGATCAGGATTTGTCATATTCACTCAAAGGAAATACTGTTGTATCAGACAAAGAAAATATAAAGCATGATCAAAATAATGCCAGTAAAGGAGGAAAGAAAGAAACAAAATATTCCCCAGCTGGGATGTTGACTGAAATGAAACATCCCAAATGGGAGAACAAAGGTGATTTATTGAAGCATAACATTGTCCAGAGTCTAGTGAACCATTGTTTGGACATTGGCCTGTTAATTACTGCCTGCCGGATACTGAAGTTCTTCAAAGTAAAGAACAAGGTATTTATTAATATTGTAATAGATGTGAATAAGAATATGGAGCAATCGAATGAGTAGCAGATAAATATGAGAGGTATACAGGTAGATTATGAATTATACAAACAAACAGTAATTCTTAAAAATAATGCTTCTCAGTTCTCACAGTGCATAATCTTCCTTTCAGAATGTGGAGTCACTTCTCTTGTTGCTTGGCATGGCAGATGGCAGCAAGGAAGAGAAAGTTTATGAAAGGAAAAGCACATCAGAGGCTAGCCCACCTTCACCAGATGGTGGCTCTATGAAACGGGAAAGAACTACAAGTACTCTTGACTTTCATTGTTGTACCCAGCTTGTAGCTTCTTATTGTGATTTTGAGTGAGATTACAGTATACAAGAACTATGAACCATATGCAAATAATGTCGTGGATTGTTCTGACCCTGACATTAGACAAAGGACTTGGCATCGGCATTGTAGAACCGATGACTTTTCATATGAACAACCTAATATCATCCCTTACAAACATATAAAGTATATTTGATCGTTTTCATTCCTCAGGCCGGTGCACTTTGTATAGCAGCCACAGTGGATTCAGTTTATTGTCTTTTGAAGATGACTTGCATATAAAAGCAACATCCCTTATCAGAGCTACATCAGGTAAGTATCCAAAATATATTCCATTGACAGGGGGAATAGAATTGAACTGATGACTGAGGTACATGAATTTAAGTACAGTACGTACAAATAAAGAAACCAGATTGATGAAGGGAATATGAATGAGTAACATAGCAGGATGGGAGGATGGGTAGCCATAATAATATACAGCTATATTATTATATTATTGTGTTGCATTATTAATGTATACTGTATATATATAATATTAATGCTATATTTTAATTTTTATAGAGAAATTTATATATGAAAATATTCTACAGGATGTTTGTAACATAAGAATTTTACACAGGACTGACTGCTGGAAGGAGACTTGGAGAGCGGGTAGTGATATTATACAAGGTGGCAGCAGCCCTTGAATATTCATACCTATACCTCATCCACTATCCCAACCCCATCACAGTAAGAATTTCTTTCACTGTTCTGTATACATGCACTCTCATCTGTGCAATTAATTAAATGCTAGTACAGTAGTACAGTAGCTCAAAGAACTATGGGAACAATTTTTGTGGTAAAAATTTTGAAAAATCAGTGGGTGTGATTTGAAACGCCCTTGACATGCTGGTAGCCCTGAAGATCTCAGTTGCTATGTGATATTTATGCACTACAGTATGTCTTAGTTCCTACAGTTAAGATGAATCAGTGCTTTGTTTAAGACTTATGCACAGTATTATTAATATTACTGTTTGTTTGGAAACACCAATCTGCTCTTGCAATTTCAGCTTTGCTGTTGCCCTCCAGGTGAAGAACTATGAGATGTTAGTGTGTTTCTTGTGAAGTTTCCATTGTGCATGATTCATTCATGTAAGAGCTTAACCATCTCGACTCCGTCAGAAAGCATAGCACAATGTGAAGCAAAAACTAAAGCCATAAGAAGACTGTTCAGCTAGAGTCCTTAACCATGGCACTATTTTGTCAGCCTGTATGTGGATGGCCGTCTTGATACTAATAAATCCGGATTTATCAAGAGTTGTATATAACTTTTCTTATCATAATATGAAAATCTGAAACTCATTGCATAAGTGCTGCTACAAAACCAATATTTACAATCTCTGATATCACTCCATGTGTACCAGTGTACCAACCTTACCAGAGCTATACGAGTGACTCCACAACTTACAATTTCTAAATTATCTACCCCCTGAGTTCCGATACTTGTTTGAGCTACTATACAGTTTAATGATGTAGGGGAATGGCCCACGTCCCCATTACCCACCATTCTTGTGATGGTGCAGTCAGCTTCGTATCCCCTATGATGCAAAGGGGAGTGAGGGTTGGAGACCTCACTTTTATAGAATAACCCCACTAAAGGCTGAAATAGCCATGGAGCTGGACCCCTTGCTTGTCTGGGGCACTAAAGCCTCCGTACCCATTGAAAAAAGGGAAAGGGGATATTGATAATGATGACATTATATAGTATTAGATTGTAATTTGATATAAATACAGTACACATCTTGGAGAGAGAGAAAGAACACCATAATACCATCAGAGTCACAGTCCTAACTGACGGTGAAAGCATGGAACTCTTTGCTTCAATTATCCTATAGATCAGGGGTTCTCAAACTTTTTAACTCGTCGACCCCCCAATGAAGTTGCACATTTTCTGTTGACCCCCTAGCAGCCTAGTTTTTAATAATTCAAGGAAAAAAACACCGATGCCAAAATCAGTATGAGTAGTAGTAGTAGTAGTACTAGTAGTTGACATGTAGTATGATAAAAAGGTAACACACAGTAAGAAAATATGTCAAGGTGTACGATTATATGTAGCTTAATTCAAGAAATTAATATATTATTTAAAATCTAATGGTGTCTGATATTCTTCAGATTTTTACTAATTATAATCGAGAACTTCAAATTGGAGGCTTCAATGGTCCGTTCGACCCTAACTGTAAATATTCACCGACCCTCTGGTTATTCATCGACCCCCTGGCTATTCATCGACCCCTTGGATGATCCCATCGACCCCTGGGGGTCAATATCGACCACTTTGAGAACCCCTGCTATAGATTAATACAACTTATTTTATTACTGTACCAACCTCTTCCTTAATATGAATTGACGTCTTGTTCCCTCATGACAACTCTCTTCAAGGCCTGGCCATGGTAAAACAGCAATAATTTTTCCACCTCATTTGGCAAGGACTTACAGGGTACCTGGCTAATTTGCCTATTCATCCCAAAGAAGCTATTCACTCCTTACTCCCAGAACCCCCAAAGGGTTTTATTTAGCACTGTAATGAGTTGTGTTGAGAAGATTTCCTTAGGTAGACGAGTAGCTTGTATAAGTTAAAACACCATGGATTGTGTGTTGTGTAACAGGGGCTTGCCTGATTCCCTAATTGTATGAGACAAAAAGAAATGTAACCAGCAGTCAATGTCTGGAAGAGAAATAAAAATCAAGGCCATTCCTTGAGAATTACAACACCTTTGTGGTACTACTTCGCTGGAAGGAGCTGTCCGCCTCTACTACCTGGCACTGCTCCAGAGTGTGTTTTTTTTAGACATAGTGCAGCTGGTATGTGGTAATGCAACTGTTGAAATACTATGTTAAACAATATAATCTATTCTAGTATTTCATTATCATTATAGCTAAATGAATAATTAATGTTTTACAGCTGGTATCCCTGGTGTTGCGGCTGAAACAGGGTAGTGTGATGCAGTTGGCCCGCGACCTGATAAGTGCTCTTCCTGTCCCCCAGAGTGCTGTCCAGAACTTTCTGTTTGAGGAGGCTGTAGCTACTATCACTGCTGGACCTGGTATGTATAAGGAAACTGTACTCTGCTGTAGTTGGAGACTTTGCACAGTTGGTTTTAAATATAATGACCCATTGCTCAAAGGAATTCCCATCCACAGAGGTTCTGCTTACCATGTTTTCGCCTTCATATTCTCAAATTATGTCATTATCAGATTTTAGTGGACACCTTTGACTGTAACTCTTTTTATTATTACATATTAGTTATTTATTCTCCCTATATCTTTAAAGGATTATATGAAAGTATAGCTTTAGTACAAGAAGTTTTCTAATTTACAAAGTACAGTATATTTTATTACGATAATCATAGGGTAGGAAGAGGGATGAACTTTTTGCAAACAACTGTATTTTGTTTTTCCACTTAATATTTTTCTTTCTGAAGCAGAGACTGGAAGAGGTACAATGAGAGATAGACTACTAGGGTGGGAAGAGCTGGAGGAGACATGGAAGAATTTAGTAGGATTGTGCCAGGACCCCTCTGCTCTTGGACATCAGTTGCTAGAGTTTGGCCAACGCCTAGGTTCTTCTTACCCGGATCAAGCTGAGAGAGGTGGGTTTGATGAATTCATCTAGGTACTGTAGTAGAGTTAGATAGACTTTCCCAGGGAAGTATTACTACCAAGGTGTATGGAAACTTATGGAATTGCCTGGGTCCTTATTATTATTTGATTAATCTCATCATCATCGTCAATACCCATTTCCCTTTTTTCAAGGGGTGGGGAAGCTCCAACACCAGTGCCAGACCCTCAATAAGTAAGGGGACTAGCTCCGAGGTTATTTGAGCCTTTGGTGGGGTCATTGTTAGAGAATGCTGTCCCCAACCCTCAATCAAACCTGTATCGTAGAGAATTAAAAACAACTGTAGGGTGGTAGAGGAGTAATGTTATCACCACCTACTCAACTGGCCCCAGTTTCAATATTCATCCATGCACATGCACTTCCAGGGAAGGGTATTGAACTCCTGTATCCTCATTAGGTTACATGGCTTCTATAGCCTGGCTTATGAGAATGATTTATTTTTACCATTTTAGAAATAATTGCTGATAATTTTTAAATCTTTATCTATGGCACTTTATATGATAGGAATTTTTTTTCTGTATTTGCAAAAGTATTTCCATTTGATATAGGTTGTGTAATGAAAAGTAATTACTGAACTGTGAATATTCGCTCACTAGTCCACCAGATTAGTGTTGAGTTGGTGATACGTGCACACGACTGCTTCACCTTTGCCTCAAACATGGAGGGCATTGGTACTGTATTGAGAACTTCATTACCCCTCACCACATCACTCCTTAACCATTCCCAGTGGCCACTCATGGTAAGTTCAGTTCCTGTGCTGTACAGTAATTCTGTAATTCATGATAGGTTGAATTGGTACAGTTGCAAAAATTATTAATTTGTGATTAGTAGTCAGAGATTGAGGTAATTACAACTACCAACACTTCGGGCCAATGTTCAGATGTTTCTTTTAATGTACTGTACCATTGCACAAGTAATTGTTGTCACGCTTTTCGCAAAGTTTTGGACAATTGCCAGACAGAATACCGTACATACTTATTTTAATCTCAAATCATTGTTATCTTTCTACTGCAAAACAAATATAAGACATTTTAGCCTCTGGCTAGCACAGTGGTAACAGTTGTGGCTGCAATTCTGTGGCCCAGCGTTCGATCCTTGCTCGGGACACTGTTAAAAATACCACTGATGCCAGAGGTTACCACCCCTGTGAGCAGGGGGTGGGGGGTTTCAGTCAGCTGTCTGAGGTCTTCCTGCTTAGTCAGCCATAGCCGAAGCTGACTCGGGTCTCAGGTGGGTGGAGAGGTCGCTGGGCCATACATTACATCCTTGTGATGTGTGCTATAATTGTGTTTCATACACACAGTGTGTGCTACACTCTGTCCCAGTGACTGCCACTCGCTGGCACCTTTAATAACCTTTAATCTTCATTTACTATCTATCTATCTATAGCTCTGATGCCTTATTCCCTCCGGGAACTCTCCCCAAGGGTATGGCCACGGCAGAAGTGCCTCCAGTTCTCCCTGTTCCAACACTCCCTCCTTACTTGGTCAAGCCCTCCTCTGCCCCTCACATTTCTCTCCACTCTGTTCTGCCATCTAACTGGCGGTCTGCCTCTCACACCACATCCCACAACTTCACTTCCATACACCTTCTTTACAAATTCCTCACCTTGCATTCTCTCTACATGTCCAAACCACCTCAAAGTATTAAGTTTCACTCTCTCAACCACTCCACACTCAATACCAATTGCCTTCTCACTCATACCACATCTCTCATACACACTATCATTACTTTCTTCCTCCCACCTAGCAAGTCCACATGCTCCTCTCAAGTAACTCATTCCCACTGCACCTATTCTCGACTGATGAGCCCTACTCCATGTCCATGTCTCTGACGCATACGTCAGTGTTGGCAGGATTATACTATTTCGTATTCTCCTTTTCACTTCCATACTCACACTTATCATCATCATCATCATCATTTTCGTTTAACGTCCTTATTTTCCCATTTAGGATGGGGTTGGACGGGCGATGACTGTTCTCCACATCTGTCTATCTTGTACCATATGTTCTTCTATTCCCATTAAATTCATATCTTCCATTACACACGTTTTCCACTTTTTCTTGGGCCTTCCCACCGGTCGCCGGCCCTCGACTCTCACCTCCTCTACCTCACTCAACACCCCCCCCTCTGCTCTTCTCACATGTCCAAACCATCTCAGTCTTCTCTGCCTCAACCTAACAGAAAGGTCTTCAACCCCACACATCTCTGCCACTTCACTGCTAGACCTCCCATCTTGCCACCTTACTCCTGCCATGTATCTCGGCATTCTACGGTCACAGCTGCGTATAACCTCCATCAGTCTGTTTGTCAATGCCCATGTTTCTGTTCCATACATAAGAGCAGGTCTCACACAGGCTTCGTATGTCCTTCCTCTGGTCTTCAGCCCTATGCTGCGGTTCACCAATAAACTGGCCATTTTTCGCCATCTTCCACATGCAGTTGCTACTCTCGCTCTTACCGCTCTTTCCACTCCTGCTTCACAGTCCAACACATCTCCCAAGTAGCAGAACTGTTGCACTTCCTCTAACACACCTCCATTTACCATCAACCCGGCATCCTCTTCATCACCATCACTATCACTACCCATCTCCTCCCTCACACATCTAGGACATACAAAGTTCCGCACACCTCGGAGAATTATCAAACCCGAGCATCGTTGGTGGCACCATTTATTACACTCAGTACACAGCACTGAGTTTGTTCCCACTCCTCTTCCACAACATCCACATGGCCATCTTCCTGACTGGATTAATTTTTGAGCCTTGTTTCCAGTCACCATCATTTTTGTCTTTTCCATGTTTATTTTCAGCTTCTACCCTTCATAATCATTTACTGTATTTTTTATATAATTTTTTGATCCACAATTTTATCTTGAATGTCCATAAATAGCAACTTAATTATTCATAAAATTTGTTCCCTTATATCACTAGCAACCTTTTTCTAAGATAGATTTGCCGATACTGATTTCATTTTTGTATTTTTTTAACAATATACAGTATACCATTTCATGAATATGTACGGATAATGTTCTGATATTAAATAAAAGTCAATGGATTCTATGTCATTGGTTACTAGCACAAGTGTGGATAGATACAATTAAGACCCACTGTACATCTGGACAGGAGTATCAGATCCATATACCCATAGGTCATATATTTTCACTGGAAAAAATGGCAACAAAGCTGTCAATTGCTGAAAATCCCTACTTGTATAAATTCAACCCAGTGAAAGTATATGATTGAAGATAATTATAGATGTGATGAAAACTGATGCATGGAATTATGGTACAGTACAGTAGTTGCAAATATCATGTTTCCATTTAAAATCAAAATTTTCCCATATCTCCAATACTGTACTTCATAATGTCAGATGCTGCTGTACCATACCGTACATAAATTTTGAACCTTAATGTCTTTCATCAAAGGTAGTTTTGAAATATCTAATTATAGAATATGCTGTCTACTGTGTTAGGTGCGGCTTTTGGTAGGTGTTGGACGCTACAGTGAAATGTCATACATCATTGACGCCCTGAGAGAACACGAGCAGTTTGAGCCATTGCTGGGCCGAGAGACAATAGATGAGAAAGGATCAGCGAAGGGGCTGGATCGGGCCCTTGTCCATTATCTGCGCTCCAAGTATCCTCAAGACACAGACACACTCAGGCTTGTAGCCCTGCATTTTCTTCTTTATTCAGAGGTGAATATGTTTTTGCTTATTGGTTGAAGAGGAAAAATTTTACTGCTTTTGATGTATATGGTACAGTACAATGTATTTGGTAAGTAGGTTCAGTTATTTTTATTGTATAAAGTCTCCTGCAGTGAATGTACAGTATTTGACATTAATTAATTGGAGTGTTTGCAACATAGAATCATTATGTAAATACATAGCAATGCTGTTTCTCGTTAATTAATTTCTCACCATTCAGTAGATAAACTACAAACAGATGGTAAAAAATTGATAAGTATATTTTATATATACAGTACAGTATTATGAAGTAAGCAGAACAAATTTTACATACCATTATGCTTTTGCCATAGTTGTTGACACTTACACATAATGTGTAATTCTGTACTGGCAGCTTTGCTGTGCTGACAAACTGTACCCAATAAACTGAAACTGGCCATTTACAGTAAGTTTCCTCTGACTTGTATCCTTGCAGCAGTCAATAAAGAAGCAATATAAAATTTTAATTGTGTAATTCAGTACAGAATTGGAACAGTGCAAGAATGTTGAATATTACAGGTTGCAGAAATGTGGGCATATGAAGGGAAGACTCTGGTGGAGCAGATTCTAGAGTCCTCTGTGGACCTGGCTGTATCTTGCAGCACCTCCTCCTCATTAAGGTAACACATACACACATGCAAATATTTTTACTTTAATATTCTTGGAGAATTTGAAGGCATTTCTTATCTGTTTATCTGATTCCTAACAGCCTATTCTTGAGTGCTTGTTTGAGACAACTACGGTCTTACTCAAGTGAAAGTTACTCATATGGCATTGTATGTGTGAATGGGAAAACTACTGTAGATAGTTATCTGAGAGGAGCATGTGGATTTACCAGGTGGGATGGAGAAAGTAATGAGAGTGTGTATGAGAGATGTGGTATGAGTGAGAAGGCAATGGTGTTGAGTGTGGAGTGGTTGAGAGGGTGAAGCGTAATGCATTGAGGTGGTTTGGATATGTGGAGAGAATGCAAGATATGGAGTTTGTAATAGAATGTGTATGATAGTGAAAAAGTTGTGGGACCTGGTCTGAGAGGCAAACCACCAGTTAGATGGCAGAACAGAGTGGAAGAGTATGTGAAAGAGAGAGGAGTGTGAGGGGAGGAGGGGGGGATGGATCAAGTGAGGAGGGAGTGCTGGAACAGGGAAAACTGGAAACTCATCTGCTGTGGCCACCCCCTTGGCAGGAGTTCCCAGAGGGAATGAGGCGTTGGAGCTATAGATAGATAGATAATTGTCCATGCCTGTGCATGTATAGTAGTAATTTTACAAAGTTTTTGTATTTTGGAAAAATATATGTGAATACACATTTATATGACTTTTCTTGCATGCATGTATAATTTGCTAGTAAATTTTTATAATACTATAGTATAATACAGGTACTGTAATATATTATATTTATGCACTAAAGTCCTTTGAAAAAGTTATCAATGCATTTAGGATTTGGAATGTGAATGTGGTAATTTTGCTTCTCATGCAAGGTGAGTGTACAATAACAAACTTCTTTAATATTCTTCAGCTTAGCAAAGGCCACAAGCCAATATGACGGGCAGACCAAGCAGCCACCCAGAAAGTCACCGTCTGTCAAAAGTAAGCTATAAGATGACATGGGAACATATCCCACCATTGCTTGTACAGTATTCTTTTTCTACTGTCATATGACTTCACACAATAGCTCCATAAACTGCTCTCCACATTCCTTGATATGAGTGAGTGTGTTTTCACAGCAAATGAATTCATGTGAATGCATCCTTTGAGCATTGCAGTTCAGTCTACAGTACTTGCATTGTTTGTACAGTACAGTATTTGTTTTATTCTTTTATTTTTTGTATGAAATTTAAATATGACTTCAGGTAGTGAGAGTGAGGGCGAGTTTGAGCCCCAGTTCCTAGAGAATCCAGACCAGAGGCTACTGACTCACGCTATGCACAGTTATGCCCATGCTGCCCAGTACTATATGCAGGTCAGTATAATATATTTTGGGTCACATGCAAGTAAAGAAAGAGGAAAAAGGACCAGTATCGATTAAAGTCTAGTGTGAATTTTGTCCTTGATAGAAGGATCTGTATGTTTTGGTTTTTAACATTGACCTTTATACATTCTAAAATTAAAAGGATGAAAGCTTAGGCTGTGAGAACTGGACCACCAATAAGCCACACAAAATCCTCTTGAATGATGCAAGATACTTTACTATATTTTCTATTGCAAAAACTAGGGCTCCAGAATTAAAAGAAAATCATACCAAAGTGTATTTTACATTGTCAACAAATCCACATTTCACATTTTTCAAAAGTTAGAACACTTCAGTCTCAGGATAAGAAACTGAAAGAATAAATTGAGAGACCTCATTCCGAGTGAAATGCCATACAGTACCGGTTTATAATTTCTTTCCCTTTCAAGCCCATACAAATCTAAGGTTCCTCCAACCAGTACCTCTTCCACAAAGTTTTTCCGTTCACCTTTAATTAAAAGAACTATTCCATGAACTGTTGTTTAACAGCAGGTTGCCATCCCTAACATACATTCCATGCAAATATCTATTTCTTGTTCTATCATGTACAATGTTAAAAATACATTATAAAAATGTACTCTGAAAATTTCTTATGAGGGAGTCTGCTTTAGACAATATAAAGCTGCTATTAGCATAGTCTATTTTGTACATTGATTTTTTTTTTCCCAGGACCAACAGTTTGCACTGGCTGTTGAATACAGTCGACACGCTGAGCTGGTCGCCCTGCAGATTGCTCAGGCTAAGAAGAGCATCCCAGGTCCTGCACTTAGACTTCTTAAATTGACACCAGCAGGAGTCAGACATGTCACCACTCATTATCTCAGGTGCTAGTCAAGAATTATTGTTTTGTTTTATATTTCAAAGTCTTAGCCAAAATATTGCCCCTGGCTAGTACAGTGGTAACGCGTTGGTCTCGCTTCCATGAGGACGGCAGATCGAGCCTCGCTCAGGTTAAAAAAATTAAAACTGTTTACTGGGGGTTACTGCTATGGCTGGGCACCATGGTGGGGAGTTGGGCTTGCCTGGCTGACGTTCGGGAGAGTATCTCATCAGAGATAGATACCAGAACTGAAACCCTGCAATTTTAACTTTAACTTTTGGCATAAATTTCCAGCATTTCCTCGGGATTGGCTTTTAGTTGTTTTCTTGGTTTCATGCATGATATATTACTTTCAGCTTATGTCCAAATTGCTGGATCCATCATAATGTACTGAACCTTTACAGAGTAGGAGAGGCACAACTAATGGGCCGGGCATACAACTGTAGTGTGGACTGGGGAGCAGCACTCTATCACCAGTACATCAAACTTGGGCAGGAAGCTTACTTAACAGAGTATCTTGCCACATTCAGGCTCTCATCTCAGATCTTACTCCAAGTTGTTAACAAGTAAGTAGTTTGTATTCATCAGTTTAATACTTACACTAGAGGAATGTTGTATAAAGATGTTACTGGTACTTTAAATTAATTCAAGTATATATAACTCACCTGTACTATAACCTCACCTTTATTTGCCGTCAGGTTAGAGCATGATGGCGTGACACGTGAGGGCCGGAAGAGGGTTGGCAACCTGTTGTTACACATAGAGGAAGGAGAAACAGTGTACCGGGTGGGAAGTCAGCTGGGACTGCGTGTTAATGTAGATGCCTGCCTTGCATCCTCTGCTGCACCCTACCTCAGGGACACTGTCTTTGTTCAAGGATGTACTGCCAACTCAGCCTTGCTGGAGTAATGTAAAGATGATGACTTGTAGATGTTATTATTATTATTTCCTTTTTTCTTCTTTCTTTTTTTTCAAATTGCAGGCTACTAATTCTCCTCAACTATGCCATGAAATAGAATTACTGAGACTTCAGTTTGCCCAGTTTTCTATTGCAGTCTTAAAACAAAATGGGGCAAGGGCAACAAACCCATTGTTATGAATATTTTATTCATTAGTTTGCTTGGCTAAGGAAAGGTAGAGTACAGCACATTAAGATTATTTTAAGTAAATATTTCTCTGCATACCCTAGGAAGGTAGAGTTACACTGTACTAATATTGTGATCCTATGATAGGAAGCTGCAGTGAAAAAGAGAATGACAAAGTTGCTCAGTAATAAATATGAAAACTTATAACTTGTAGCAGTATGACACAACAGTGCATGTGCACACAATTTTGAGTTAACATAAGTCATATTGTTCCTTTTCACACCTTTTATACCATATTTTCATTACCACATTGATTCTGTGATACTTACTGCTTACCTTTCCAATCTGGGTTAGTGACTGAATCTATTTCCTCCATCCATCTCTCAATATTGATACAATTAATATAACATTGTGATACTTGTCTGACTGCTATGTCTAGATGATGGACATTTTCTGTGATACCTAATTAATGGTAAAGATGACACTGTTATTTATGGCAGCTGTATTACAGATAGTTTTATTATGATTAAAATGTATCAAATTTAAATTTATATTAAGTTAGCTAGAGTTGTTAAGATTTTGAGTGCAATCATGTTCAGTGATGTTGAACAGTTGACTAGTTTATATGGTAAAATGTTTTTATTAAGTATTATGTTCTGATCTATATTCTTTGTTTTAAGTAGAAAAGTTATCACCATATTTCATTGATTATATTTTATATAATACTGTACAGTAGTTAGATAATCATGCAGTAAGCTAAGGTACCCAGTTAATATTTTTACACGATAGACTGTACTGTAATTAGCAACATGTTTTTGATGCAAAATATGTACCAAATGTAATGTAAATATTTTACCATTTTACTTAGATTATTTACACCTACACTGGTTTGTGGTATCTGAAAATACTGTATACAGTAAATGCTAATAGTTTGGCAAATGGATATGGTACAGCTAATTGAAAAATATCCATAGGTCTAATTCTGATGGTTTAAATGTTAAAGAGAAAGTATAGTGTTAGTAATTCTGGTGGAAATGCTTCCTCAAATATTTCAGTTGTGGAAATTGAAAGACCATTGTAATGACAAGTAAGGGCATTTCATGTATCCCTCAGATAAAAAAAGAAAAGAAAAATAGCAACTTTGTAAACTTTATTTGGCAATGCACTTTTGTGTTGACTTGATAATGTAGCACCACAATAAAGCAATGCAATATGTATCATAACTTGAAAATAATGGTGCTTAGTGAAGAAATACTGAAGAAAGTTGACATAACATATATAATGGAATCCAAGTCATGGGAAATTTACCGATGCTAGCACCGTAATAATTGTGCCAAAGTATAGTTTTCTTTTTGTGATACACATACTACTTGTTGTGTAGGAATCACCCATATGTATTGTTACCAAATATGATCTGAACACACAGTAATGAAGTTTGTACAGTACTGTACTCCAGAACTATAGTTTTATATTGTACAATATATAGATGAACCATATACAGTACTGTACTTGATTACCATACATGTTAATATTATAATTCAGTATATTGTCTTTATATTCATGATGATGACACTGAATCTGTCATTGTTTTATATTTCTTGTACATGTACATTATTTATAAATAAAATAACCACTTTTTATAAGCACTTTTGGTTACATGATGGATATGGAAAAAGGAGGTGCCAGATATATAGGCTACAGCATTAAAATATTATGAGTAGGGAGAAAATGATATTGACAATATATTAATACAAGAAAGTTATAGTACGGTATCTTTACTCAATTGTATGAAGTAAATATTCAGATGCCGGATATGCTTCTAGATTCTGTACTGTATTGTGTCCCAGAGAACTAGCAATTCATTGTCAAGCTTTATTGTTTGATCTCCATAAGGGTGAATTGCCAGTAATTTTGGGTGATGTACTTTTAAGAGTTTGGACTCTCCTTTGGTTCCCCAGCCACTCCTTCTCACTTTTTCAACTGTCAGTGTCTGTCACTCCTTTCCTTTTTCTTTTTTGGAGTTTTTCATGAATAGGTTTATGAAAATGGAGCAAAAGTTGCAGAAACCTATGGAACTACTGGTGGACAGGCTAGAGAGGCTGGAGTATTGAGACAGGGGCTGCAGCAGAGTACTGTATCGTCTGTATGTCATTAGCAGAGTCTCAGAGATCTCAACAGTCAACACATATCTCGGCCAGAGAATACGTAACTAGAGGCCCTCCGGATGTTGTACGGTTGTACCACTCATACAGCCAACGATTGCAGGCTTTGGATTTATATTCCGTCCAGAGTAGACTTCTTCGCGCTGACCTTATAAAATACTGGAAAATTTTCAATGACCAGGCTAGCATTTCCCCTAGTGATATATTCAGTGTAGCCCCCCCCTTACATAACGGATGGTCATCGATTTTAGATTTCACATACTCATTGCTCATTGGAATCTAGGAGAAGATTCTTTTCCATGAGATGTGTTAGCCTGTGGAACTCCCTTCCAGATGAAGTAGTGTCACTTTGCCTCCATACAGACCTTCAAATCTGCTCTCCATGATTTTCTGGGTCCTCTCCTTTATCAATTTGCCGAGTAACCCCTTTCCCTATTTTCCTGTTTGCTTTCAACCAGCTCTGATCTACTTATCTAAATTCTTCTTTCTTCACTCCTTACTACTAACATCTAACCCGTTAAATCAAATTGATCTACTAAAGGTACACAACTCAGTCTTTTTCCCCTGGTTATTCTTAAATAGTCTATTCCCCCTTGTTAGACTGGCGTACCTGCAGAGTAGTGCTATTCCCTTTATACCCTAGTACTGTCTCTGCCATGCCCATTGAACCAAGCTAAGGGGTAGCCAACCAGGTGAGTTAACCACTCTCCTGATACGAGCGCCATATGCTGTAATGGCATGCTATTTTTTAAGTTCTTTATTTAACTTTAGTACAAAACACAAAAAACTCTGGAGAACGTTGCCGTTAAAAGTTATGAAGGATATAGTATGCTCTGTTTTTTTTTCTATAGCATCCCATAAACGTTGGCATTAGAGAAAATAGTTTATAATGACGAAAATAAAGGGTGTCTAAATTAAAGATTCAAATAGTTGTCTACTACACGTATGTACAGTACATTTTCAACTACATCGTTTTTTGTGTTTTTACATGAGACCTTCATAACTATAGCTTAAACTCTGAATTCTGAATGTATTTATTGAATTCAACAGTTATGCTAATGATATTGTGTATGAAATAGATATTTGTATATACTTTATAACAAATCTTCATGTCTGGAAAGTCTGTCATCGTTCCAAAATTTCATTAAACATTCTAAATATCGTTCTAAGTTATTTTTTATTAATATGTTTATCAAGCTTCTCATAGTTTTGTCATGTTACATGCTGATGAGTTTTCATTCAGGCGATTTTCAGTTTGTTCCACTTACCGGGGTTCACATAAATTCTACAATTCAATGGCTAGTGCAATCTTAACTGAAAATTGCAACCAAAGTCGGACATAGTGAAGTATTTGATATATTGTTGTGTTCCTTTATGATGCTCTCTTGTTATTTAGGCTGTGGTTCTCCGTTGCTTTCGTTTTCTATACTACGGGCAGCGTGTGACGCATCCAGCACGGGCTAGAACTGTCAGACTGTGTCAGTTGTAGTCTGGTAGTGGTGAGAGTGTGTTGGTACGCTGACTCGGGTGTTCTCCACGTGTACAATGAATAATATAAATATGTCCAAATTCTGGAGGGAATGTCAGTGGATTCTCATTTTGGCCATCACTGTAGCAGGTACGTCCAGTTTACTCTTAGTTTTGTAAATAACTTGTGTTATTTTGCAAATTTGTCAATTGCAATGCAAAAAGCAGGTAAGGTGATTTAAAATCGAACACGAGATCAAGATAAATGATGGTAGTCGTTATTTAAATTCTGTGGGCACATGAGGTGGGTATTGGGTACAAGCAGCTGGCGAGCGATGAGTGTGAGTGAGTGTTAGCTACGGCTTGACACAAACTATTGATTAGGAAACGCCCAGTAGCTCTAGGACCATGCCGAGGGGAATCCCGGGACAGTCATCTCAACATCCCTAACTGTGTAAAGCATTTTATTGTAACAACCCCCCCTGCAACTCTTGCATGGGTCCAACATTTCAGATAGACGACCTTGAGGGGAAAATGTGAATGGATATTGCCTAACATAGCAATGCAAACCATCTGCTCCCCATGGCCATATTCCATTTTATTGAACATGAGGGAAGAAAAAATAAGTAGCCTACCTCTCAAAAGCGGACATATAATTAGAGTAATGCTAATTTATTGCAATATTATTAAGATTACTACAGGTATTCGTTTTTCTATTGTATTCATGCTTTACAAAGTGGTAACAATTGTAAACCTCTCACAAATGCCCTAAACAAAGACTCACGTACCGTGTTATTGTAGGCCTACTGGCAGTCACAAATATCTGTACCCTTCGCTACTACGACAATAGCAATGCTATTCATAGTCTTTTCCTGCTGTATTGATGAGGTGAAGTATGTCCTTAGATTTTCTCATATTGGTGGGCGAAGAATTGAAGCCAGCCTGAGTGACTGAGTCAGAGGAACCCAGACCTAGTGACTACTAGCTAGGCTGACTCATCGACCCTGTCACCATCTCGCATCTCCCACCTGCATGCTCATTCTCCTATGAACCTATAATATTTTACTATGTAGTGGTAATGAGGCTGCGGATGTCAATTTACCCTTCAAAGATTTGACAAATCTCCACTAACTTATCGGAGGGATTCTGCCTTTGAATCATCTGTGTGAGGTAATTACTTAAACGTTTTGCACGACCTTATTACTATTTTTTTAGGAAAAAATACTGAATGTGTGGATGTTACACAGTGAGTAATAATAAATGATTAAGATAGGGGGAGGAAACGATTTTGACTTAGGCAGTGCATGCATATATATATATATATTTCGATATATATATATATATATATATATATATATATATATATATATATATATATATATATATATATATATATATATATATATATATATATATATATATATATATTTCGATGGTTGCCCATTATTGAAATATAATAGTCTAGTGTTAGTTACGGCGTATACAATCTTTAAATTAATACCACAGGGCTAAGAAAGGGATTAATAGAGATGTGTATTATCATTCAATGTTGTCTGTAATTGTATTTAAGCAAAAAACAATCTTTTAAAATTTGGCTGGACTCAATACAACCGTAATAAGCAACACTGATACTTAGTTGATTAGGAACCTGTGTATAGCCTATTATGTTTGAGTAGTGGAGATTATTGCTCCCTCCAAAATGCAACAAGAAACATATTTCCTCATTAGAGACTATATCGTTTACCTTCTGGCTATTTTTTTTTTTTTTAATATAGTACAGTGGTAACGCGCCTGCCTCGCATCCGTGAGGTCGGCAGATCGAGCCTCGCCCAGACCCGAGAGTTACAAACTGTTTACTGGGGGGTTACTGCCATGGCTGGGCACCATGGTAGGGAGTTGGGCTTGCCTGGCTGACGTTCAGGAGAGTACCTCATCAGAGGTAGATACCAGAACTATAACCCTGCAACTTTTTTAAAAACTGTAGGAATCACTGGCTTCCATTTTGCTTCTTTAATCACAAATCTCCTAAATAATAGGCTGAGTAGGAGGAAACAATGTCTTTCATAGCTTTGTAAAGTAGCCTATTATGTACGAATTCACCACCAGACAGACCAGACTACGCAAACAAAATGAACTCCAATGATTAAGTTATAATATACGGGCTAGTATCGAACAGTAAGCCTATACGAAACCATTACCGGTGTTTTACTCTTCGTGAAACTTTTGTTCAATCTAGTCTAGTGCAACGGGTAGGGCCTATTACACCCACTGATACACTCCAACCTAAGTACTATATTTTGCTGAATCTGGTCGAGTTGCAACGGGTACGGAAATAAACACACACACGCACACACACCTGCATACTCCAACCCTGGTTCTCTCTCTCTCTCTCCTTCTGTGTACGTGTTTCTCAGCCCCGCAGTGGACCATAACGGTATTATAACCTGTTTTTGCACCTTGAACTTTCACCTCCCACGACTCGCTCTCATTCACGAATATCTCACTCATCCCGACTCGCAACTCACAAGATACTCCTAAAATATTCAGTTAGTACAAACGTCATGCCATCCAACTTTACCAACTACAACATTGCTTCCATTTTCCTCCTCCTCCTCCTCTCTCGGCTTGGTGCTAGTTCTGCTTAATATTCTCTCTCTCTCTCTCTCTCTCTCTCTCTCTCTCTCTCTCTCTCTCTCTCTCTCTCTCTCTGTAGAACTCTTAGCACGGGTTCAAGCTTGTTCAAATTGCTATTTGGTGTATGGTACTGTTAACATGTGCTGAAAGTGATTGATACCATAGATGTAGAGCTTAAACTCGGGCCTGCATGAGCACTTCGGTATATTTCTGAGCCTTAATTAATTCATTTGGCCCTGACATGTCCTTAAAACATGTTGTTGATGTAGTTGCACCATAATGTGTGTGTGTGTGTGTGTGTGTGATAGATTTTAGTTCCGGGTGGACGAGTAGAGGTATAATCAATCTGCTCATCTCATCATGTTACATATCTGAACAGAAAAGCTGAGGGTAACTGGAAAAACACCGGTCTTGATGAATAGGCTAGGCCTATATGACAACTATCAGATTTATCCTACATCAGAGGGGTCATGATCCGTGAGTTATGAAGGTTAGGGCATAGTAGTGCAGCATTGACTACCAGGCTATACATATAAACTATGCTTAGCCTAGACTATATCATTTATTAAACGTCGTGAATTGTGCAATATAATAACTCGATAATCTCAACGATATAATAGAGTAAAACCTATGTACTGTACAGTCGGCGGCAAAAGTCCTGTCGCCTCACTTGCCTCACCGAGGCACGCGACGTTCATAGACTCAAGATTATTAGGTGTAGAAAACGTGCGTATTTATCGAGTCCATGAACACTGCATGTTTCTGTGAAGCAGGTGAGGCGACAGGACTTATGCCGCCGACTGTACAGTCGCCTCAAGAGATATTAGAACCATATAAAATTTTATACAAGACAGGGTTGGAGGTCTTACTATCCCAGAGACCCATGGAGACTGTGGTTGAAGATGGTCTCTGGCAAGTTATATAACTAGGCTAATGACTTTTCGTTCTGATCTTGAACGTCGTTTTTAGTGTGTAATTTTATTTAATTTCCATTTATTTATATATTTATGGAAGGATAGAGTGTGTGTGTGTCTTGATGTTGGCCTTCTTATCAAATTATACTGACAATTACTTTGTACCCATTGCTATAATTCTATATATTGTACTAAAACCTTATAGGCAGAGCCGTGTAATAGGCAAATATATCCCTGTGTTGTGAGAGACTTGGGGTACTGTACTCTGGGCCTCATCACTCCCTAGTTTGCGCCGTGTCAGCAGTCTGCCAGCCTGAGTGAGTGTTGGCTCTGATAAAAACCATGCAGCCTCAATCTTGCCAGTGTGTGTGTGTGTGTGTGTGTTAGAACAGACGTACATTGAAAGAAAAAAAGAGGTAGAGGCGAGTGAGAGAAAGTAAGGAAGTGAAGTGAGGGATGGAGGTATATACAACAGTTGAGTGGGATGAGTGCATGGAGGTGGAGTGAGAGGAGGAGGTGAAGACAGCGAGGGATGGGGGTGGAATGGGATGACTATGATTAGGCTACTCCTTTTGTGTGTGTGTGTGTGTATGAGAGAGAGATGTGAGTTTGAGACAGACAAGAAGAGAATGAAATAGAGAAAAAGAAGGGAGAGAGACACAAAAGTTAAGAGACTGACAAACGAGAGAGAGAGAGAGAGAGAGAGAGAGAGAGAGAGAGAGAGAGAGAGGGGTAAAAGGAAAGTCTCAAGTACCTGCTGGTGTACCCTCTCTGCTCTTGACCTTTCGGGAGGGTCAACACTGGCAACGCAGGAAGAGGGAAGAGGGGAAGGAGAAAGTGGAGGGAAGAAAGGAGACAGAACGAGGTGAAGGGGTCAGGGAAAGCAAGGATAGAGACGTGAGATGGAGAAAGGGAAAGGAATGAAGGAGAAAGGAGTGGGAAGGGAGAGTGGAGAAGAGTGATAAGGAGGTAAGGGAGGAGAGTGGGAGGAAAAAAGGAAAGTGAGTTGTAGAAAGGGGTCAAGAGAGAAAGTCGAAAAATGAAAGAAAATGAGGGTTGTGAGGAATGGAGGATAGAAAAAAGAAGGGGATTAAAAACAAGAGGAAGAGGAAGGGAGAGGAACGTGAGTGGAAATAAAACGAAAGGGGAGAATGGAGAAAATCTGGAAGGGGTAATGTGAGGGAGAATAAAAGGAGGAGGCCTTGAGGGAAGAAGGTGACAATAAGTGTGGAAAGAAAGGGACAGGGAAAGGAAGAAAGCCAGAAAGGGGTATGTATGATGGGAGCAAAAAAAAAAAAAAAAATAGAAGGGTGTTGATAATGAGAAAATTGTGGAGAGATGGTGGCAGGAAGGGATGGATCATTATGGAGAGTGAAGGTGAAGAAATTGAAGGGGAGATGGAACAGAAATAGACGTGAATTAATACGAGACTCTAAAGTAGAAAAAGAAATATTAAAAGAATATTTAATTAATTATAGAAACACGTGTTACATAAAACTTTTGTCCATAACTCCTCCTTTGATATAAACCAACTGTTCTCCTGACATTTCGAAATGTTACAAAACCATTTCAAAGACCGTAACTCAAAGACAATTATAGATATCTTACTACGCCCTTGTTTTTTGTATTTTATCATTTATTTTAACATTTACCGTGCTCCGGATATCACTATACAGGCGATTTGATATAGGCTACAACAGAAAATTAGCGATTGTTCAAAAGAGTTAGAAATCAACAAACCAGGAGAAAAACAAATAACAGAGGCGGATGGTGTTTTTATGTAGGGTAGCCTGGGTAGGGTATATGGGGGAGGCGTGATGAGAGGGGGAGTTGTGTACAGGGTTCAAGTGGTGCTTTTCCTATAATGGTGAGAAGGCCTTTATTGGAGTGAAGTGTGTGTGTGTGTTGGTGTATAGGTGTGTGTGTGTGTATGTGTTGGTTTATAGGTGTGTGTGTGTTGGTGTATAGGTGTGTGTGTGTGTTGTTGTATAGGTGAGTGTGTGTTGGTGTATAGGTGTGTGTGTTGAACTGTGTTCGTGTGTGTGTGCATATGTGTGTTAGTGTAGGTGTGTGTGTGTGTATGTTGATGGGTGGAGCTATCGAGTCAGGGATGCAGGAGGGCGTGTGGAAATGAATTAAATGAGGCGAGAAGATGGGGTAAAAAATGGGTGGTGTTGATGTTGTTGTGGACGTGTAGCCTCGCCTTGGTATGGGTGTGGATGTGAGTAGGAGAAGAGAGGACGCTGGTAGATTTAATGAGGAGAAAAGATGGGAGGAAGGAAAGGTATGGATGTGGATGTGAGTAGGAGAAAAGAGGACGCAGGTAGATTTAATGAGGAAGGAAAATTCAAGAGGGATGAATATGGAGTAATGGTTGGAAGTGGAGTGAGAGGTGGAGGTGGAGTGGGAAGAGTGAAAGTGTATTACCGGTATTGAGAGGCAAAAGTGGAGCGAGTGAGGGAGTGGAGGATGCCAGACTAGTGGAGTAGGCTAAGGGGGAGAGATGGAGGGAAGTGAGGAGTGAAGAGGGAGTGAAAAAAACAACAAGTAAGAGTGAGAAAAAATGATGGCGTGAAGGATGAAAGTGGAGTGAAGTGAGTGAGTTAGGGAGAGTGTGAATAATGTTAATGAAGTGAGAAGGAGATGGAGTGAATGATGGAAGTGAAGTAAAGTGAAAAAGAGATTAAATGAAGGATGGAAGCGAAAATATGGAGTAAAGGCTATCGTAAATGAGTTAGGATGGGTTGAGAGATAGAGGAAATGTGAGTGATGCAGTGAGAAGAGAGAGGGTGAATGATGGAATTGAAGTAAAGTGAAAAAGAGACTAAATGAAGGATGGAAGCGGGAATGGAGTACATTACATGATTTCGTAAATGGAATAATGATCAAGACTTAGGATGGGTTGAGAGATGAAGGAAATGTGAGTGAGATTAGTATAGTCGTTTGGGTTGTGGTGTTTTGATAGGGTTCACAGAGAGGTTAAATTATTCCTTTCTCCATAGGCCTAACCGTATTTTTTAGTATCATAGTTTGAAGGAATCTGTATCTCTCTAAATTAACCTACAGCCAAGATATTAACTCTGTAGCCTAATCGATATAGCCTATACAGTTTAATTCATGCTGTTTCCAGGTCTTTGATGTAATAAAATGCTCTGGAATCTGACGGTAGCTTACGTTTACAAGAACCGTCACTGACACTGAGAACAGTTACTGCCACTCTGAGGGATAATAAAGTAAAGATAAAGATGCGACTCACACGTCCCTATAGGGCAGTGTGTGACGTGCAATGACTCAGGGAAACTTAAGGGCACAATTAGCCTAATATAAAACATCATGGTGGCCCAGACTCAAGACATGATATTAGTAGGTTAGTCTGTATAATATTGTATCATTGTTAGTAAAGGTACTGTAGAATTGTTCAACACCTGACATAAGAAAAAACAATGCGGCCTCCGGGTTATGAGACTCAGATTATATATATATATATATACTTCACAAGTTTAAGGACGATGTTGCTAACCTTTCACCGACGATTTGTTTAAGTGATAACACGTGTATTTTTTTCCTGACCAGACCCACCTTTTTTTGATGAGGGGGAGGGGAAGAGGCTACTGACTTTCAAATGTTACAAACTTTACTAACCCGCGTTACCAGGTAAGAAATGGTTTCGGTCATGTCTGTTTGTCCGGTTGCTTGACTTTCTGTTAAGGCTCTATAGCGACCGTAATAATTAACTTAGAACCTTCATTTTGGTGTGGGGATGGGTAAGCCAAATTCGAACACCAACAAAAATTGATCTACCCTTTAACCTAAAATGACCAATAGTCGGTAATTTAGGGTACTCCAATTTCTGGCCTTGAGGTAGAAGGTCAATGTTATTTTTAGTGAAAAAAAAAAGGTTAAAATAAATGTTTTTGCATTTTTTTATGTTTAGGAGGTACCACATCTTGACTATCTTGACCCTGATACTGACATGTAGGTCAAAGGGCAGCACCATTTTGATAGCAAAAAGGTAGAAAATAAAAGTTAAAATATTTTACATATGAAGCGGATGGTATGTTTCCGACATGGTTGGAGTAGTTCTAGTTTCATAGTAAATTTGGAGGTCTACTGACTCCTTCAAATACAGTAATATTACAAAATAGATCCTTGTAATTACTTAAATTTTATATAGCTTTCTGGAAATAAATCCAAACTATATAGTGTGCCAATGACAAGAAAACCCGTGTTGTTTGAGGGTTAAGTGTGTCCCTGATCCAAGGTATCCGTGGAGGGGTGGTGGGGTAAGGGATGGGGGACTTGACACCGGTAACAACAACAACAGGACTGGTGGCTCCTCTACGCCTGACCTCCCTCTCACGGTATACCTTTCACTCCACTCTCACCCTTACCTTGCTCCCTCTCCTGGCCCTCCTCTTACCCTCACCTGGCCCTCCTCTCACCCTCACCTTGCTAGTTCTCGGATCTTCTGGCTTTCTTCTCACCCTCCCTTGCTCGCTCTCCTGGCCCCATCCATTATCATTCTCACCTTGCTCAATCTTCTGACTCTCTTGTCCGTCTGTATATCTTCCTGCTCCACTCTCACTCTCACCTTGCTCCTTCTCCTAGCTCTCTTATCTGTCTGTATGTCGCCCTGTTCCACTCTCACCCTCACCTTACCGACTCTCTTGTCTGTCTGTGTGTCTGCCTCCCTGGCCCTGCTTCACTCCTACAGGTAGTATCACCACACGCGTCTAATGGGTCAATATCACTCTGGCACGTATTTTCTCCGTTTTCCCTTCATTGTCCTCCGATCTAGAGCTACATTTGGCTCGCATAGATCCCTCGTTGTCCTCGACACCTTTTGGAGGACGTAGGAAGCTTTAGGTTGGCCACAGGACGGATGTAAATAGACACGTGTGTTTAATTAAAGCAATTTTCGTCTGCCCTCCAGTCAAACCGTGGTCTCAATCCGCTTTCCGCCTCTTTTATCAGGCCTTCACGTTTCTCTTCCTCCATCTGTCTATTGAACAAAAACACTTATTATAGTTTATAGGTACTGTTTTTCTAAAGTATAATTTATTACTGCACAATTAAAGAATGAAGGTCATGTCTTAATTACCTGTAACCGTTTATAAGCCTGCCACCCTCTCTCTCTCTCTCTCTCTCTCTCTCTCTCTCTCTCTCTCTCTCTCTCTCTCTCTCTCTCTCTCTCTCTCTCTCTCTCTCTCTCTCTCTCTCTCTCTCTCTCTCTCTCTCTCTCTCTCTCTCTCTCTCTCTCTCTCTCTCTGTGTCTGTCTGTCTGTCTGTCTGTCTGTCTGTCTGTCTGTCTCTGTCTGTCTCATTTTCCTTCCTCTATTCCTTTCTTTCTCTGCCCTCATCCCCTCACTTTTCCATCCACTTCCACCTTCATTTTCTCACCCTCCTCTTATTCAATTCTTCAACTGTCCATCATTTCATTCTATTTCCTTCGTGTTTGTTGTCATATCGGGTCTTCAACTCTAAAAAAGGACTCTGTGATCGTGTATGAAAATTGGAGGCTTCTGATTCCTCCTATCTATGCCGCCACGAAACAAACTCCTTCCATATAATTATAGACCTAGGTGGTGTTTCGTGGCAATATTTGAAGGACTAATTTATCTTCAATTTCTTATATCTCTGCATCCCTTCCTTCCCTCTTACCTTCCTCACTTAATTTACTCATATTTTTATTTATTTATTTATTTATTTGATGGTTACTTTCCTTCCTCCCGTTTTCCCACGTCCTCCCTCACTTTCACACTCCTCTTCCTATTCATTCCTCCCCCTCCCTCTCTTTTTTTCCCAGGCTTCCCTTCTCTCTCCCTTACATACTGTACCTTCCCCACTCCCCTTTCCTTCACACTCATCCTCCCTCTCCTTCCCCTTCCCTTCTTCTCCCTTCTCTTCCTTTTCTTCATCTCTTTTCCACCCCTTCCTCACTCTCCCTTTCCTCCCCTTCTTCCTTTCTCTCCAACAATATTTCTCTCACTTTTATTCCTCTTTTTCCCGTCCTACCTCGTCCCCTCTCCTCCACTCCACCCATCCCCCTCCCTCTTCCCTCCCCTCACTATCCCCCTCCCTTCTACCTTTCCCCTTCCCCTCCTATGCTCCTCCCTTTCCCCTCACCATCCCCCTTCTCTATACCCCATCCCCCTTCACCCCTTTCCAACTCCCCTACACCCCCATCCAACTCTACCCTACACCCCCTCTCCCCTACACCCCCCTCTCCCCTACACCCCCTCCCCTTACCCCGCTATACCCACCTGTCCTTTCCCCCCTATACCCACCTCCCCCCCCCTGAGAGTGGCCAGGTGGCAGCTGTGGTGTTAATGGCTAGGGGTGATAATTTTAACCCCTTGTCTGGTGATGCTTTACTCCTCATCCTCTCACCCTTTGAACCTCTCCCCTCCCCTCACCCTTTGAACCCCTTCCCTCTCACCCTTTCCCTCTCACCCTTTGAACCTCTCCCCTCCCCTCTCACCCTTTGAACCTCTCCCCTCTCGTACCCGTGAACCATTTCTCCTCATTTCTTCCCCTTCTTCCCCTGTACAAGAGATAGATGTATGTGTGACTTGTGGTGATTTTGCCTGGTCGGTTGGATAGTGTTGGGTTTGCTGACAATGTAATTACTTAGCTATTCACGGGGTATGACTCGTTTGGTCTCATTCACAGTCTTAATTAAGTTGCTGGGTTTTTTTATTAGAGTTGCGAGAAATATATAGTGTCTACAGTTAAAGTCAGAGGTTGACCAACACTCCTTCGTCAAAAGCTATTTTGTTCTTATAGGGGGTTTATACACTTTTGGTACATTTGAGTGCCTTGATTCCTCCAAAGTATGCCAGGAAACTGGACTAGATGAACAAAAATAATGGTGGCCTGATGCTTGGAATTGTTTGAAGGAATCAGAGTGTCTCTTGATTTACCCATACAGTACTGTAGTAGCCCCTTGGTCTCTTTCGTAGTTGTCTCTCCAATGTGTTCGTTAATTATCCTATATCCTCCACGAACACAACATCTATCACTGGCCTAAGTAACACTACGGTACCAATTATGATTATGTCCCAACCCAGTCATAATTTAATATTCTTCCTACATTGCCAACCACCCAATATTTTTTTTTATTCTGATGAATGTGTGCTTAGCTTATATTTCAATAATACATTATAGTTAAGACAGAGTCAATGGGAAAGCTTACGGTATTATGACAAAAATGTACAGAATGCCTCTCATGTTTTTCTATTAAAATTACATCAATAATTAACACAACTAAGTACTCATTTGCAACTTATAAACACTGGAATGTATGTACTGTACGCGAAACATGTATTCAATTAAGGTCATATTACTTTGAAGGGATTCAATGTATTTTCGCCAGGATAGAATAAGAACACACACTCAGGACCTCTCACTAAAACTGAGCACATGTAGGAAAGGCTGGCTTGCGTCCTGGGAAGAGGTAATGTAGATGATGGGAATATAATTAAAGTGTGGGTATCAAGATGGGAATATAATTAAGGTGTGAATGTCGACCTCCTCCTATTACATTTAGTTTAATTGATAGATTCCCCTTTCCTCCTCCTGCTCCTCCTCCTTGTCCATCTTCATCCCTTTAAATATCCTTGTTATTGATGGTATGTTTGGGCGTGTTATTTATGCGTTTCCCAGCCAGCAACTTTTCTGGTACGGTACGGTACCTAATATGGTCACAGATCATAGTAGTAAGGAAAAACTTACGACGTTAGACAATTAATTATATGCTGCCCTGTTCGCATTTCATTAAGCAGTCAGGACCGGGTAGCCTATTTTTATGACTATCTTGCTTCTTCATTTTCCCCATAATATATAGGCTACTTTTGAAAGAGGTAGTCGATCGGGGAATCCATTACAGTATCAGTATAGGCCTATGTGTGTCAACTCTGGTGGTAATTTTCTGATTCGCGATTGGCTGAAGACGTTTCATCACTATCCTTATGTCAAAATTATCCGAACAGTTATGTATATGTATTCTAACCGTACAACAAAAAGTTATTTCCAGTAGGCTATGTATTTTGACGCCCATAACTTAATGAAGAGTCCTTAAGGGGGTGCGGGAGTAGGGGACAGGCTTGGGGGGGTGTAGGGTTTTTTTTGGGGGGATGCGGGAGTAGGGGAACAGGCTTGGGGGGTTAGGGGGGTGCGGGAATAGGTTACAGCCATGGTCCCCCTACTCCCACACCCCCTTAACCATTAGAGGAAGAAAGTAAATAGACCAATGGTAATCGTGTATCGTTTAAAACTTTTCTTTTCAAAGTTTACATGAGTTTCCAGTTTGTAAAATTCACATCGATACAGTGTTTATTGGAGCTTGACCCTAGTCCCGACCTCTGAGTTACAGTGGTTATGTTGGATTACTTTCCCTCCCTCCAGTTTGTTACGTATGTATGTACGTCGTTCCGTCGATGGCTACCGGTACTGTTTTTTTCGGTCACTAAACCTGCCCTAGCCACTTTTTCCATTACCTCCTTCCACCTCGACGCTGTAATGTACGTGACTGTATCACTCGCACAACTTTCCATTTGTCATTTATTCTCTCTCTCTCTCTCTCTCTCTCTCTCTCTCTCTCTCTCTCTCTCTCTCTCTCTCTCTCTCTCTCTCTCTCTCTCTCTCTCTCTCTCTCTCTCTCTCTCTCTCTCTCTCTCTCTCTCTCTCTCTCTCTCTCTCTCTCTCTCTCTCTCTCTCTTTCCTGGATGATCTTATGGACGGTTCCACATCACTAAATTCATGTGTTGACACAGGTTTAAAATAGTAATACACTTGTGGTACATTAGAACGTCTTGATTCTTCTAAAGTATGCCAGGAAACAGAACTAGATGAAAAAAATTTATGGTGGCCTGTTGCTTAGAATCGTTTGGAGGAATCAGTTGCTCAAGATTTACCAGCACTACTTTACTACCCTAATAATTGAAGGGGGTGAGTATTCCGAATTGAGTTAACGGGGTTGGCTGTACCGAGAGCTGCTGATGCACCTACATTGGTTGACTGGGGAGGGGGGGGGATTTCAGTTCCATTAACTTTATTTGTGTTTCTATTTGTGTTTTCTTTGGTAAATATTCATGATGTGAAAGACAGAAGTAAATGTATTATAATTATTACTACATTGAACACAACGAGCATGAGGAACACACATCTGGTAAATTAATGTATTTGAATACGTATAATAATTTCAGTCACTATTACAGTCCTAAACAAGATGGCTTTGTCTGCTGAGAAAAAAGTTCCCCCACCCACTGACAAGATTTGAATTGACTGAGGTTAGGGTGATTGGGGTGAAACTGACCGAAAGCTGTGTAAAAATGATAGACTAATAGAGGGGGGTAAACTTGACAAGGGGGTCGAGGAGGGTTAATTAAAGCCTTGTGTAGGAACAACACTCAACGGGCAATATCCGGCTGGCAGATGGTGGTGATGGGTATACAACGGAGACGAGAAGCTGGGATGTGTTCAGACACACAGATACCCAGCAGTGAAAGTTCTTATAGGTCAAATTAGGAACGCTTCTATCATGTGTTCTTGGTGAAGTAGAAAAGAAAGCCGAATGTCGCGTCATCATCAGTAGTCACACCATGGCTCTGCTCTTTGAATACCAACCAAGATTGTGAACGGCGGTGTTGACTCTTCCCCCAACTTTCTCTACGTTCATGGGGTGATTTCGAAATGTTGCAAAATGTGGCGCAAAAACTAGATTGAGAGTCGCCATTAACTTTCATTACTGCAGTAAGAATATTCTAACACAAAACACACTGTTAGTTGAGTAAATGTTCAAAGTGTCGGCTACCAACATTGACACATTCGTGGAGTATGTCAGCCATACGGGTAGGTTAGTAGCCTAAAAGTATTTTTTTCGAGACTATGACTGTCAACTTGCTTTTACACCACTGTATTGAACCCATACGGACAACCAGCCGTTTACTACGGATAAGTTTCATCAAGTAACTTGTCTTGCATCTTCCTATATTAAAGCCACAATCTGCCGGATGCAAAACTTGCTTCACTGATGCCGGAGGTTACTTTATAACTAGTACCGGTCGGTAGTTCAGTGTTGGTTTACTTTTCACATAACATACGTAACTGTCGTAGGAATTCTAAGAGAACATGCTGCCCTTTACTATAGTTAAGTATGGTTGATAAAAAGTTTTATAAAAACGGTACTACCCTCAAACGATTAAAATGACCTCTGGTGGCCCGAACATTACAGAGGTAATATGGTTCTGAGTAGCCTAGCCTAGTGTTATGAATTATCTACATTTACAACCAGACACAGCATACCGGTACTCCGTTTGCTGTCACTAATATGAAAGAAAAGTAAACCGCCATTATTATTAATTCCATATAATTATTGGTTGTTTTTGTATATAACTTCGTCGTCGTCGTCATCAGGGAACAGAGGGTCATTGCCACCGTCGTTTTTCCACCTCTTTCCTCAGAGTCATACCGTTCTTTGCCATTTCCTTTCTTCTCATTTCATCGTTCCTCTCAGGCAGTTCCCTTCTATTACATCATTTCTCTCATTCATTCCTTATAATTATCTGATTATTTTATCGTACACCTATTTCTCGCTTGTTTTCTACTTTCTTTTCCACTTATTTGCTTCCTCTTTCTTATTGTTATACTCCCTATCTTTCATTTATTTCTGCTCTCTTCTACTTCGTCTACTCATTCTCAACCTCATTCCCTCCTTCCTTCACCACCATATCCAACCATTCTCTCTACGTTGTATTCCAGTTTTCACTTGTTTATTTCTCTTCCTTTTCTTCTCCTCCTCCTCACCTTTGCCTTCGTCACGACGCTTTGATTACAGGTGGGGAATAAACTGCATCCGGCCACAGCGAGCTTACCGTACCGTGCACCCACGTACACCCACCTACACCCTGCATCCACCCACAGCTACAGACACACCTACCTACACTTATGGACACCCACCTACACCCTTTTAAGATCTACATTGTGACTGATATTCTTGTGCCCACTCACATCCACTTAACACTAATACTGGCATTCCACTCACTGCCTTTGGTATAAATATCCATTTGCACCCACCCACTATTATACACTGTTATTATACACTACTGTTATACACTGGGGGTGGGGAGGGTTTGTTGTGGGTGAATGATTGGAGTCGACGTGGCCCTCAAAACAATGTAAGAAACCAATCAGATCCCCTATTCGTTCTGTTTTCTGCATGGCATCGTTTGGAGGAATCATCATCACCCATCTCTCCCCCCAACCCCCACCATTCACTCAATAAACAAATAAACACACAAACAAAATGTCTCCTCAATGACACCTACTTTTATTCACGTACACACCTCATACACACACTTTTACACTGTTGATGACACACACCTACACTGGTACTGACACACACCAACACCCTGGAATACTACACTGTTTTTACCGCTACTGTCAGAAAGTATAGTACGTGAGGACATTCGCCTCTCTATAATAGCTATTTTTTAGTACCGAACTGTACTGACCCTCCCCCCAACCACCACCACTATAGCACTGCGAGTTCTCTCTCTCTCTCTCTCTCTCTCTCTCTCTCTCTCATAGTTCAGACATCGCACGTGTGCAACTCTCTCTCACACACACCAAACGTCACTGACACGCACACCATATTTATACACGCCCCATATAGAAAAAAGAAACACACACACACACCCTCACTGACAACCGATAACATACCCTTTCACACCCACATACATGCCCGGCCAGACCCAGACCACAACACTCTCATTCATAGCCACTTTTGGAGGTGAAGGGGTGGAGATAAGGAGGTGGAGAGGTGTTGGGAAAGGGATAGAGGTATAAAGATGGAGAGGTAGAGGTAAAAAGGTAGAGATGGAGGTAAATAAATGGAGAGATGGAGGTAAAGGGGAGAGTGATGGAGGTAAATAAGTGGAGATATAGTATAGAGAAATGGAGGTGAAGGGAAAGAAAGAGGTTGGGAAATGAAATGGTGGTGTAGGAGGAGTAGAATACAAAGGAAATGGGAAAATGGAGATAAATTGTAGAGATATGGAGGTGAGGAGAGTCGTGCATAAATAGATGGGGCGTGGAAGACAGCAGAAAGAAAGATGGGTGGAGAGATGGAGAGAAGGTGGAAAATGGAGAAGGCAGGGAGGTGGAGAGATGGAGAGAAGGTGGTGAAAAGAGTGGAGAAGTATATAAATGGAGAAAAATTTGGAGACTGAGGTGGAGAGAAAAGGGTGGAGTAGTGGAGTTGGAGAAAATAAGGTGGAGGAGTGGAGAAAGGGTCAGTGACACGGGAGGATGCACAAGCAGTCCGTCTGGCACCTCCTCTCGCACATTTTCCTCTCCTTTGCTTGCATCTTTCTCCATTACTTATATATATTATTTCCCTTTATCAGTTATTTTCCCTCTTTATCCACCTCCCTGTTCTCATCCAAGTCATAAATATCATCCTCTCCGTTCTCTGCCTCTTTATCAGTTCTTATTCATGTTTGACCTTAAGGGGATATGATACTTTATACACTAGGACGCCTTGATGCCTCCAAAGTATGCCAGGAAACAGGACTGCTGACTAGATTCACAATAATAATGGTGGTCAGTAGCGTGGAATAGTTTGGGAGAATCTGTAGTCCACCAATTTACAAAAAAGAGAACACACCTTATTAAGTTCTTGTGTGAAGCTTTAGAATGACCTACTGGTGTTAAATAAAGTCGTTTCTTTATACCAGAAAGAATAGTAACTTGGTAACCTCATTATAATTTTAACAAGTTTTCCCAGTGTTGAGTTGCTGCCTGTCTCATTATGAATTCGCCTACAACATTTATTAATAAAATATTTATTAGCGTGGACTTTCTAACTCTGCTGGATGTCATTATTTTAATTCGTCTTTGTCTTTTATTTTCGTAAACCCTGAGAGAAAGTTGTCTAGTCTAATGCACACTCTTGCAGGTATGCAAAAAGTCACATTGTATGTTAATTAAAGGACATTTTTTTCCCATCTCGGTTCAACTTCTGCAACAAAGATATGCCACGAGGGATGTTGATTCTCTAACCTCAGACGAGTTCACTTGTCAGTTGTCACAGGCGAAAATTAATTACATTATAACCATGAATATACTTAAGTTTTATTTTATAGTTATAATTGAAAGTCTTTCCAAGTGTTTTAAATTGTAGCCTACTAATTTTACATTTTTGATGATGTTTTACAGTAATTACAACTACTAAAGGAATATTAGTAAACAAACAAAACACGTAGCCTACGGTACCGGTGCTACTGGATTTACGAGAAATTAGCCCCTCTATTCGGCCCCTGTAGCCTGTAGGGTCTGTATACAGTCTAGACACACAGGCTATAGGATAGTCACACACCTCTGGAGCAGGCAGGGCTGAGAAGAATAACAAAGGAAAGCCAAGAGAAAGCGAGAATCAAGAGGCAAAATGTAAGGTCCAAGGATGGGCATTGGGTACGTTAGTAATGGTGACAGTGTAGGTGGTAGCGTCAAGGGAGGAAAATGAGAAATAAAAATAAAGAAACTGAGAAGGGGAAAGGGATAGACAGACAGAAGTGGTAGCAACATATGTAAGATGAGCAGCTAAGTGGAGGAAGTAGCAGACGGGAAGGTGGTGGTAAATGCAGGTGTATCCTACCATAGTAACTTGCAACTTCCTGCCCCCTCTGCTGTCTTTTCCTTGCTCTCTCTCTCTCTCTCTCTGAATAATAAAATAAAAGATTGCTTGGATGGAGGGAGAGATTAATAATTAGGCTTTTCGCGACTCTCTCTTAATTAACATGTATATAACGACTTCTGTATCTTTCTCTGAGCCCTTTTATTAGGAAAGGAAATGGTCTGAAACACAGCTGACGTCCAAATGTTAAAATCAATATTATATAACCTAGGCACAACATTATATATCTGGTATATGCTTTACTTGAGCTAATAACAGACGATTTTTATAACAAGAGCTACCCTGGTAACAAGGGAAAAACAAATGAAGGAACAAAAATTAAGAGGTACTGTAGGTCATGGAGGTATAATCTTAGATTATACCTCCATGCTGTAGGTAGACTGATGAAATACGTGTTGCATGGTTAAGAGTTTTTAATTATGTGCAGGTAGATTTCAGTGACGAAAATAGATGGGCTATATCTATCTGTAGGGTCTCAAGAGTTATAAATGTAGTAGGCTATTGTAGATGTTAAAACAGAATAGCTATAGGCCTTAATCAACTTTCTGTATAGACTAGAATTTGAATGTAACCAAGGTGTGACTAACTTGTGTAGATGATAAACAATTAAAGAACTGATGTACAGTAGTCAGAAAATTGGAGATAGTGAGTCATTCAAATATTGCCACAAAACACCACCTATAAGCAAGGAGTGTTTCGTGGCATGGTCAGGAGGAATCAAAAGGCTCCTATTTTCATACACGATCACAGGGTCCTTAATTAAGTGGTCATGGTGTACATAAGATGATGGGATGAGCTGGAAATGTGATGAACAAAGTCAGGAAAATTTCCATGTGTAGGCTACATGTCCTACTTGCACACGTATGGTTTATTAGTTGAATGCAGCAAAGATTTTTTGCAGAAAGGTCAAGATTATATCTTTTAGTTTTCATTAGCCCAATCCTGTATGAAAAGAAAGGGAATATAATTATAAGAAAAGGTAAATCAAATAGTATAGCACAGACATAATTGGAATTGGTGTGTGGGGGAGGGAGATATTTGTAAGGAGAATGAGAACTGGCAAAACTCTGGGAACCACGCACAATAGAACAGTGACACAATAGATACTTTTGTGTTGTGTGTGTGGCCTACCCTGCTCCCTTTCCCCACCAGCTGAGCCCTTGCCATCCCTCTATATCCCTACACAATGCTGCAGGGTTCAAATTTCCTTCCCTCTCACACAGTTATAGTAGACTATTACTGTACTTAAAAAAAAAAAAATTGTAAACTTTCTGCCTGTCTTACCTTTGCCTTTCTTCTTCTACCTCTTCATATTTCTCTTCCATTATAGGCATATTCTCATATGTACAATAGGAGAAGGACATTTTTATGACAAAGATCAAAGAACATACCGTACATACATAGTGCATATCCAGCAGGAGATTCCGTAGCCTAGGCCCAATTCTCCTCCAGGCCAAATACACAATCCAACCTAAATATCAAACCAAATCCCCAGGGGGCAACATAATTATCCTGTAGCAGCCATGATCTAACCCTGCAATAGGCCAACATTCAACCCAGCCCAGCAGACATCTTATTGCTAAATCAAATCACATTGTTAATGTTTTTCATTCTTAAGTCACTAATACCTTGGTATGATAATAACAACAGAGTTATTTTACCATGACTAATATGGTAATGTCATGTGTGTGGGGTGTAGAGGAACATGTTTTTTATTGTATCCTTGGTATGGTAACACAGTCAGTCACTTGGTGAGCTTCAAACCCTGCAGTATAAAACTTAGCTAAATGAAGCAGTGAAGTCATTGCTGTTTAGCCATGGTCATCCTATAGAAGGAAACAGAATGTTAACAATTGATTGACTGATTTATTGATATGTGCTGTTATTTACAGGAGCGACAGTGTGCCATGTAAGCGAGCCCACAGATAAAGACAGTGATAGTAATGTCACCCTCAGCAGTCCCTTCATCAACTGTCCTGGCCCCCTTGACCCTGCCAACCATACTGCTTGCTGTTACGATACCCTGGAGGAGGAAGAGAGGGAAATGGGCAATGGTGAGGAAGATGGGGGAGGAGGAGGAGGAAAAGGACTGAAACAAAATACAGAGGAAACGGAAAGGAGAAATGAGATGCCAAGATGCTGTGTACCTACTGTCACTTCCACTGGTTTCTTCTACATTGATGACCAGTAAGTTATAATGCCATGGATAACACACAGATAAATACTACTTTGATGTTAGAATGTGCCTTACGGTTATACTGTATTTAGTTTTAACTACATACTACATAGAGAACTCCTACAGATTAATGGCTGAAGAATAGAAAGCCAAGGTCAATAGGAAACTCAATAGACCAGAATGATGAGATTTGAGGATGATTAAAGCAAGATAGGAGAAGTCTTCATTTATCTATTCTACCAGTCACACTCTTATTAATGTGAAAAGTATTTAATGACTGGTAAATGTTATATTTATTACACAAATTTCTTAATAATTAAATGATTAGTACAAACAGCTACCATATTTAATTACAGGTACAGTACTGTACTTCTCACTTTCACCTTTGGTGAACAGGTAATGAGAACAAAGTCTAGGAAGATAATTGAATAATTCTAATGCTTTTGTCCACAGTAAGTTTAAAGGACTCTACCATATTTTATAATGCGTAGGTACTGTAGCTTTTTGTTTACAGTATACAGTATGAGGTGATTCCCCAAAGATGCAGTAATATTATTTGTACTGTACATTTATTATTATTTCAATTTCACCCACTTAATATTTTAGTTTACTGTATCACTATTTTAGTAATACTGTACCCTACTTCTCATTTCTGCCATTCATTGTGGCCAATATAAAGAACAGATTATTGTTACATAGCTATAGCAAAGATTTGTTATCTTCCAGTAAAGGGGAAATGTCCTCAGTAAATATCATTACCTTGTATCTAAGTGTCTGTTGCATAAGCTCTGATCAGTCACAGTTAGAAAGTGGTGCCAAACTGTTTTCAAGAGGGTCTACTCTATAAGAGTGTTTCTCAAGGTAACTTGTATATTATAAATGGAGAAGCCACTATGTAGGTAGCACAAGAATCTAACTGAAACCTTTCTCTTCCAGGGCCTATGTTACAAGCTCGAGAATATTATTTGACAACCTATTCTCTGGTACTTTTTATTTTTATAACACCCACTGTTACAGATGGCATGAAAACATGGTTCAGAATGACATACCTGATGTGGAATAATGTATTGTGCTATAGGGGTAATGAAAAATGTTTTATGGCCTGTACGTATGAGCACACCTTTCCATCCAAGATAATATTTGTTTTTCAACCCTCAGGCTGGCCATGATAATTGCCCTGAGTGTGACGTCAATGTGTGTCCTGGCCACCATCACCATAATTATTTGCTGCTTCTGGTCCCAGTGCCCGCTCTACACTGCTTGTCGTATCCGCTACCACCAAGACGACATCATTGCCTATGGTCAGTATAATGTTGTCATGCCCTTTTCAGTGTTGTTTTGCCTTGTGTTAATATGGCAATGAACAGGATAGTAGAGGAGTTACTAAAGGGATTTGAAAATACGGTTCCAAACACCTGTCAAGATACTGGACAGTACTCTAGATTCACAGAACACTATATTAAATTCAGATTAGTGCCAGGATATTTTATTGTGTTTATATGGCGTTTCCTTTTGTTTTCCCCTCCATATTGCTACAGTATGATATATGTGAAGCCTTAATAGAGCCCATGCTCAGTAGGGTGTAGATAAATTGTTCTTGCTCTGTATCTCTAAACCGTTGGGTGTACTGGGCACGTTCAATGAATTTTTAACCCTGCACAGCAGAATGGACTGGTTGACGATCAATTTTGTTTTCTATTAAATAATTTACATCGTTAATAAATGAGCTGAATTGTTCTGTTATGTAATTTATTTGACAAAGAAAAATATTGTTTGGCATATAAAATCCATCAAAGTTGCACATTATGGAAGTTGATGGCTGCGCATCCGTGACGTCACTAACCATACACGTAGGCCTTGCGTCCCTCTGAAAGCAAGAGATTTTGATGTCGAGGGGAGTTTTGCGGTATATATTTTACTTTTATGGAGGATATATTTCATCTTCACCATGCCGGCCAATAGTCAACTATGGTGTTTTGTCCCAAAGTGCAAAAACACGAGTAGAAACCCTCCACAAAAGAGATTTATTAGTGTTGTGTGTAGTAAGTCTGTAGTAGCTGTTGGTACACTTGTGGCTGGTGACGTCACAAAACGGTGTGAGGTACGATGTTTCTCCACCACTTATTTACCCTTATTTTTTGTGAATTTCAACTCCTTTGGGAAAAATATGGGTATCTCCATGAACAGGAGTGCCCATTTTATTGTTTTATATACTTTGTACACGACCATCAACCAGTCCATTCTCTGTTCTTGAGATGATTCTGTCATTTTATAAAGTATTGCTCACATGTGTCAGTGTTGGGTGGCTGAACTTATGCAACACACTTGGGTGCATACATATTATGAGAAGGCTATATGTGTCATGGTTTGGGTTCTGTGTTACAGGTTTTTTTTTATGGTTTTATCTAATAATGATGCCTTTCTCCCTCTTAGGAGTGCTTAATTATGGGATTGGCTATGGTAGAAGCCACATTTTGTGTGTGTGGGGGTGGCTGACTAGATGGTTGGGTTAACCCTTTACTCAACAATGGTTTTGTTAGGATTTTGTGATGAGAAAAGTGGTGTTCTTAAGTAGTGTTGCAGCTGGTATTGGTGATTATTTCCATTACATGTGCGTATGTTTGTAAGTAGGGTTGATCTGTTTCTTGAGATATAGAGTAAAGCTTTAATCTATTCAGTACTAATAATCATTCCCTCTAACCCACCACAGTCACCAAAGATGAGGAAACAGCCGGCCTGAATGACATGCCCCCAGAAGAGACCAAAGGAGTCAATATTTACTCTCCCAATGCAGTCAAGGTCACTTTAAAGAATGATGTGTGAGCTGTATACTCTTTCTGATATGTGGTAAAATTGTGAGGTAAGGTTGTGCTGTTTGAATGGTTAAAGTAAAGGAGTCTCGTGATGTCCAGTAGCGAGATGGAAATGAGTGGTACTGTATATTAATAGTTTTAAGATAAAAGGTTAGATAGTATAGTATGATCTCTTATGATTGGAAGTTAAACCATTGAGTGGTATTTTTATCTCTTATAACAGGCTTTATGGAATCAGAGGTACAGTACAGTAGTATCATATGATGCTTCATAATTTATAAGTTTTAGTAAACTCTTTTTTTTGGTAGTGTGTTTTCTTTTGTCAGGTTTTAATTACAGTATGTAATATTGTTCTTAGATAGTTTGATGGTTTATGGAGTGCAAATTTAGTTGAATAATTCAAGTAGATACTTTACTTTGGAATTGTGGATATGGAAGTGTTGCTGTGTGGCCATTGTAAATTACCATATACTACTTATAATTACCATATAGTTTTGGAGAGCAGAATTATTTAGTAATTGTGTGTATTATATTAACCAGAAAATAGGAGCGTTCATAAAGTGTATCCCATGATTATCATTTTTTATATAAATGAAACAGAGGTGCATAAAGCATATAGAATTAGTTTACCGGTAATTGCGAGTACAGTAACATTTTATTTTTGTGAGTGCAAATCTGAAAGCAAATACTTGTAGTGCTATTTAACATCATCCCTTCCAGGGAGTGAAATGGCCCTTTGGCAGTGGATGGCAAATCCCCTCCCTGCCCCAATAGACAGTTTAGTAAAATGAAGCAAAGTAGCTGTTATTAAACTTCTTCCATACAGAAGTAAGGCATCAAACCAATACATTAGAAATGATTAGATATACCTGTTTAGATTGATACTATGCAGTATGTGAATATTGAGGAAAAGTACTTACTGTACAGTAGACTGTACATTTCTCCTTTGTATGGAGAGTCATAATGGTCATTTATCTTTATGTACTATTTTCCTGAGAAATATGTTAGGAGTAATAACTGATAATATGCTAACACACAGCACAGTACTCTTGTTCTAATACTGTACTTATATAACAGCTTAGACTATAGTACTGATATTTAAGAAAGAGGAGTGTGTGTACTGTATGAGCATGCAGATAGTACAGTACTGTACAGTAGTATTGTGTATACAGTATAGTGAAGGGCAGAATGTCAACTTAAATAGCTACTGCACCTGACTTACTTTTTGTATTATACCAAAATGTATTGATTCCCTAACAATGTATGATACATGTGATGAGGTACAACATTGAATATTTTGCATACAGGCTTCGTTAGCAGCTTATACTTGAATATAACTTTTTAAGTTGTTTTTATACAGTAAGGGACTTGTATTTTTATACAGAGCATCTCCAATTCAAACACAAAGTAATTTATTTACATTGACCCTCTCTTGCATGTGGAATTGTTTTGCCATTCAGTATTCCCACATGTAAAAGATTGCTACCAAATGGTGGGACCAAGCTTAGTACAGTTTTCCTTAATACACCTTAACCAGTTATATTGTATTAGAGGACGGAAACACTCATGCACAACACAGATATATACAGTATACTGAACTCTAGACCTCTAATATATCTCACTCAAAAAATAATATGAGAAGGTTAGTGCAGAAAAGCTACATAAGTAGCCTGCTCTGTTATATATGCTTTCCTATATTGTTAATGCATCAGTATTCTTTTGTTTTCATCATCATAAGCCTATTGTTTACGAGGCATACAAAATTGATGAGGTACAAGTACATTTTATATTGATGGTATCTTTCTTATATCATTGTGTTGATCTCATGTCAATACTGATACTCAACAGACTGCAGGTTTATCATGGCATAATTATCTGCATCACTTAATGAAATTCATACATTTCAAACCAGTGTCTTATCTGTAAACAACGGTAACCTAGGAGTTCATATAGTGCCCATATTGGTTATGTTCAATGCATTAACAAACTCCATCTGCCAAGTCTGCAGGGGCAGGGTATTTATGTATACATGTAATTGATTCTCTCTTTGTATGGATGAAAATTAGGTACAGTATGGTAGCTCATTTTATATATTATGACTTCTGGCGGGTGGACTGGATGTAACAGTGGTGCCAACTAATTAAGTTTTGTTGCATTTTGCCTAAAACTTTTATGTCTACAGCCAGTAAGCTTTACACAATATCCTTACCATATACTTTAACAGAATATATTTAAGATACTAGCCACCTGGCCTGCTTTATAGACCTAATAGGATTGCATCCCAGAGGGAGCTCAGAATCAGGTTAAAATTTTAAGATCTAAACATATCTCCTGTTCTCCCATTGTAAGCCTCTGTATCCCTTTGATGCCACTTATTAAATTACTGTACTGTACAGTAGTTCCCAGATACTGATTGCATTCTGAGAATTATATTAGCTGAGGCATGGATTATAAAAAAACTATTGTAAATTTTTTGTGCAGTTTAGAGATTCATGTTTTTCCAAAATTCAGGGAACACACAAACTCAACATACAATGTGGTTAACTGCTACTCCATGCAGTTAAACGGCAAGAAATTCTCTGCCAATAGCCTTACGTCCAGTCCTCTCTAATTCCATGAATAAGAGAATGAATGAAGTTAAAGTGCTTTGGGATTGATGGGGCCAGGAATGATTTGAGTCAGGTAGGTTGCTGCTGGTAAATTGCATGTCATTTATTGTTGGGAAAATTTGTGGCATGCAGTTTTGGGCAACTATCTATTGGAAATTTATTGTGTTACATTGAAATAACATTGTGATTCTCTATGTTACCTACTTAGTTCACATGTAAATAATATTATAGCTAGAAGTACTATTAATAACAAAAGTAGTGTTAGTACTTTACTGTATTACTTTTTTCATCATTTTCATTTTCATCCTCATCATCACAGAATTGATATCCTATCCTGGGATATCACTAGTCATCTGTACATTATTTTCTTCTATACAGTAAGCCTACATAGAATACAGAAAAAACCTGGTATAGAAATCCCACACTCCCTCATTCAGTTTTCTGGCACATGACATGCAGCCTTTAATTCATAAGTTTGTCATTACCAATTTAACAAATGTATGTAGCCACAGGCCAGATATGTGTAAGAGCCATTCTCACAAAAATAGAGTTTTTGAGCCCGATGTGCTGATGAAAAGTTTATTTGTCTGATACAAGCATGAATGTCAATATCAAATCTGCATTGAGGTCTAGTGCTGTATAATATTTTTCATGTTTGACGTTCTGATATATTCTTGATTTTTTGCAGGGATGGCACTTTGACATGTTAATATTGGAGTTCTGGGCCTTTGTTCAGGCCTATTGTGAACTAGATAACCTTTTTTACACATAGCACAGAGGGGCTGGGAGTGATGAAAGATAAGGTGGGTGTGTATTCTGCCCTTGATGGGTACTTGAAAATGGAACTTGGCCTAGAGACAGTTCTAGATACCGTGTTGCATTCCAGCTGGTGACAGTCCCAGTAAAATTTATTAAGCTAGAAAGAGGATTGCAATTCTCATTCCTTCATGATTACATTTATCACATTTTTTTTTCTGTGAAATTATCAAATATTGAGCTTTCGTGCTGTTTCATGGCAGATCTCTGTACTGTACTTAATTTCATTTTAAACTATATCCATGGTTACTTAGATTACAGATTACAATGCAATACACACCCAGTATCAGTCATTGCATCTGTATGACTACAGTATTGCATGACTCCTAGCTCCTGAGTTAAGAACTTCAACCATTCATGTCAAACTACAGTACCGGTATTTTGATGTGGATATTTATCTCTTAACACAGAAAAACAAAATACAGTGGTTTGGGAGGATTAAAAAAAGTTTCCATTCATAATTTGCTTGAAACTCATAACTACTGTACTGTACATTTTTTTTTTACAACTAAACTACCGTAAAGCTTTCTTTTTACAGTAATTAGTTGGATGTCAATTTTTTCTCTTACTTCATGAAACCAATATCTTTCTAATAATCTTAGGTATGATACACTGGTGTGTAAGAAAATCTATAAATTGGATCAGTGTAATGGGGTTATTTATATTTTTTTAACCTGCTTTTCCAAGAAAATACAGTATTGATGGAGAAACACATAAAAGTACTGTATCTTTCATTACTAAAGGAATGACTATTGTGACTTCAGAATGGTTGGAATCTCTTGTGTGCTTATGCCTGTAAGTTCATAATGTTTTGTGTGATTTATAAATTTTCTGATATTGTGTTTGGCAAAGTGTTTAAAGATCAATACAGTATAAACACAAGTGTAGCATGCCAGCACATTTAAATTTTTTTTACTCCAATATGTATTGAATTATTATTGCTATAAGTGTAGTTGTTGTATATACTGAAATGATATATCCAAGGAAATTTTAAGCTCTCCTTTATGAGAGTACAGTATAGAAAAAATTTCACTAATGGTGAAAAAAATATTTTATATGGTTGCCAAAGTTTCTAAAGAATTTTCAACACAAAATACATATAACATGTTGAAAATCTTTTGTTTAAGCCATTCACAACATGTATTTTTTTTTTCAGTACTGTACTGGTACTATACAGATATAGCCCTAAAAGATAAACAGTACAAGCTATCATTCAAACACAGATGCCTCAGCGCATTACACTACCTAGGGAAACACATATTCTCTTGAGTGATTTTACTACTGTAGTGGTGTTGTCCAAAATTTGATGGCTGTTTTCCATGTGCTGTGGCATAAGGCTCTGTTATCTGTCTGGGGTAAATTTCACTTTTTGTTAAAATCTTAATTTTGTTTGGCACTACAGACTTATAAATATGAAGTGTGCTGGGACAACGAAGCTTAAGAAAAGTATTATAATCTGCTGTTGGCAAATTGGAGTCTTCTTAGTCCTCCAAACTTTGTTCTAAAACATATCTCCTAGACTCATATGGAGGGATTCTGTTTCCTGGCATAGTTTGGAGGAAACAGTAGCCCACTAACTTCCCACAGATGATTACTCCCCTTAATCCTAAATGTGGCTTGATCAGCTTTTCTTTTTACAAGATTATTTCATGGTGTACAGTACTTAGAATAAATTAATACTTTACCACTTTGCAGTCTTATGGAAATTAGTGTAATTTTTTGTTTATTTATTGTCAGTACAGTACCTAAACACTTGGTTCTTTTTGCATCAACTTATAACATACACCTGGATTGGGATGCTGGTTTTATTTTTTCCCATACATCCAAAAATGTGATAGTATATCTTTATAAACAAACACTTTTATTCTAGTTTTAGAAGTAGAATTTTAAATTTAATTGGTCTTGATGGAAAGATCTAGACACAAGGTGTAGATATGTAAATAATATTGTAGTTCCATCCATTGCTTACTTACTTAGTTATTTATTCTAGTCAGAAAAGAGTATAATCATAATTTTTATTTCCTGCATTCAGAAAGCAAAATTAGTAAATAATTGTCATACAGTACAGTTAGTCACCACAAACTGTAAAGCTGGAGTTCCTGATTTCCTTACAGTTAACAAAAATTTATCCTCATAGTAATTTTATGCTATTACTGTATACATGTATATATGATTTTACATAATAATTATGAATTTGACTTTCAAAAATAGTTCATAGTACTGTACAGTACAGTACATGTATTGCTCGTTTACTGTTAGCGGGGACTACTTGTGTACCTGTATAGTTGATGAATTGAAAAAAGTTATGTAGTTACAGTATGTATGACTGCACATATATTGTATTGTACTGATAATGGAATGTACTGTACAGTAGAATATGAGTTTACAACAGGATAGATGCTGTACGATATTTGATATTGTTGAAGCCTTACTGTAATTATAAAGGATGAATTACATTCTGAACTTTAAACTGCAGAAGGAAAAACTGAAAATGCTTTCTGAGTGACAATCATTTCCAAAATTAATTAACTGCAGGTTTTAGTTCTTGTCAATATTGTTTTATTATTTATTGTTATTTTAAGCTCATTTATCATCATTGCCTTAATTGCAGCTCTGAACATTAGTACAGTACAGTACTTACAATATACATTAACAGAGTTATAGTACAGTTGAAAGTTATTGTTTAAAGAGTTCTCTACTTAACACAGATTTTATACACCTATGCAGAACAATATTTTCCTAGGGAATGTTAAGTAACACCATGCCAAATTAACACAAACATTTGTGGTAAAGTTGAGATTTCATATAGACATTTAGTGTGCAATGTTGTGTGTAAATTTTCAGTGTAGTCCATAATCCATACATTCTGGATCATCTTTGACTGAGTTTGTTAGTATGCAATCCACCATAGTAAGAGAACTATAATGAATTCCAGTTCATGTTGTGTATACAATTTGGAACTGCATAGCAAAAATCTGTTCAATGTTTTGCTAGTTGCATCACTAACCTAGGCAAAAACTTCTATTATGAGAAATTTACTAGAAAGCCATACAACTATATTTTGTGTTTAAATTGCATCTGTCCATTTTTCAGTGAGTAACTTTCCCTCACTTTAGTCTTTATGAAAAAGAAAAATAGAGTGCCTTGGATTGCTAAAACAGAGATGTGAATGTGTAATTACAACACAAAGAGAATGAGTGAAGTGAACAGATGCTTCTATATTTACAGAGTAAGATGCTAAACAAGTATCAGTAATGTTTTGAGTGACTGTACTACTAAATTCTGTTTGAAGTGATGCCAATTAGCAGCATGAATTGTATGTTAATGAATAAAGCATTCATAGTGGTCAAATTTTATTGTGGCAGATAAAAAAGGTCGATAATAATTACAGTAACTATTAAAGTTTACAGCAAACTCTTATGAAACATGGCTACCATTTATAGTACTGTACTGTATATGGCTTCCCTTATATTCAGGCTGTACACAAATTTTATACAGAAATGTACAGTACTTCCAATTTTGTGAAAAAATATTCATACCCATTATCAGTACATTATTCATTGTAAATTTCAAGCCCATACTCCCAGTGTATAGTGAGGGTTGTATGTACAGTACCTAGAGTATCCCTTTCTATTTGGAGATACAGTATAAGACTAACCTTTACAAAATATATGTACAGTATATTCATATATTTATTCCTCATGATCACTTGATCTTTTCTGATTTAGTGTACAGTACAATAATTTGAATTAGATGGTCAATAATGTGTTTTTGAAGTATGCAGGTACAACTGACAGTAGGACAAATAGGATAACGTGATGTATACATAGATTGATTATGGATAAAGTGTTAACAGATTAGAGCTCATATTACCCAATGAGTTGTGCACTTGTTTACCAAGTGGACATGTCCACTGGCCCATGTTTGAATGTGGTGTGACCAAATGGTAGACATTTGAGTACACCCAGGTAGTACAGTACTGTATCTACATGTATGTATATTGTACTGTACTGTATTGTTATCATATCAAGGTATTTAACAGCACCAATGACTTCATATGCACAACCACACAGCCATGCATAACCACTCCCAACTGACTGCTGTTGTGAAGAGGTTGTATCTTGCAATGACTTGAGTGACTGTTGTCATCATATGTAGCAGATCACCTGGTCCATATAATTATTATACTGTATATACTTTATAATGTAGTGGTGCATTGAATTTATGCTGTCAGCTGTACACTTTTATACTTTATACCACCATGTTTTATAATACTGTATACCGAACAATATTGATGTGACACGGGTGTTAATTTACCAGGAATGAATATCTTGCACATGGTGGTTGAATTATATGAAAACTTCATGATATTGTACTCCACATATTATAGGAATACATTGCTTTGTCAGTAAAATATAATTGTAATTGTCTGTCAACCAAGGACTGCCTCTGTTGCTAGATTTCTCCATGGATATGGAACATTGTAGCATGATTAATTAATGTGTATTGTTATGAAGATGTCAGAATTACTGCTGTTTCCATTCATGTGCCATGCTAGCTATACATGCATTTTGTTCTGTGTAGTTCTTACATTATATTATTCTGCATTTATTGAAATTTATTATTTGTTCAGGTATACTTTTACATAAAAAAATTAAGGATATTACAACTACAGTATTTTCTTTTCTTTAGCTCTAGCTATTCACAAATGAATATTGCCCATTGTAACTTAATGAAATTCATAAATTCACATCTTGAGAACTCACTTGAGGTATTGTACACTAACAGTGTCCTGTGCCATAAATGCCTTCTACTTATCACATTTATATACGACTTTTGCTAATGCCCCAAAAACAGTATGGTAATCTTTTATACAGTAATTTTGTATTTTGTTTGCTATAAGCTGCTTTCAAATAAAAATGAAGATATTACATATGTACGGTATTGTTAATTATACCACATAAAGGACTAAAAGGAGTCTGCATACAGTGATAATTTTTTGTGTAATAAACATGAAAGTCCATTGTTTCTTCTACAGTAATCTTTTAAATATTCCTGCTCGTGCCCAATAATACTTAGTCTCCTGAAGGAAATAGTCATAATAAATCGAGTTAATATACATATAAACCTCCCCACTACAGGTATCAATTTCAGGGGGAGGAGCTTACTGCTCTGCAGTTTGCATCGCGTCACTGGCCATTCAAAGAAAACGAGAGATTGACGGAGATATTGGAAGGCGAACAAAAAGATTTGCCAGGAAATCTGTTGAGAACTTTAGAGATAATCATATTTTGTATTTGGAATTCGGAGAGAGAGAGGGGGGGGCATTAGAAGAAATTGACACAAATATTATATAAATAATTCATACACACACTATATATAACAATATAAGTCATATGCGTATGAACAAATGTCTGTTAATAATAATACTATTAATAATAAAAGTAAGAATCGTAATAGAAGAGAATCAAACAGGCAGAATGACGAGAGAGAGACTGTGTGTGTGTATGTGCTGAGAGAGAGCGGATAAAAGAAAACTGCTCGGCAATAAAGACTCTTGATGCCACAAGGAAGAAGGAAACACCGAAGGAATATAATTGAAGTGAGGGGCAACTGAAGAGGAAATGGAAAGGTTCGGATCCGTGTGGGTGCCAAAATCTTTAAAGCATTGTCTACATCTTAACAGGAACCATCCCTCTACGGAATTATGATAGAATGAAACACTTGTGACTCACAAAGCACCCTTAGTGACTCTCCGTTTGATTTAAGAGCTCGAACCTCGGGAACTTGGGTCAGGGTTATGCAGGTTCGAATCCGCCACGATTTTGTTATTCTTTATTAGTAAAATTACCCTTGGAGTCGTAGTATCATATTACCCATAGAGGTGACGGTAAAATACAAGCGTATCATATCTGAATTGGAGTTATTGAGAATTTGTTGTTCTTTTAACTATGATTCAAACTTTTCTCTGATTGCTGAGGAATGAGTACTGAGTTGCCAAGGCAAGTTTCACCACTGTAATCTTATTTCATCTAGGACTTATCATACCAAAAGATTATCTTCGCCCTTTACCTTGTAAGTATTGATTGGTGATCGTATTGTACCCTCTTAGATTTTGAATATATATATATATATATATATATATATATATATATATATATATATATATATATAATAAATAAGGGTAGATTAGTATTGTTTTGAGTTAAAAAGAAATGTTTTATTCCTTTTCAATGTTATTTTGTTGGTCAGCACTTTTCCTGCATGGTTGGGAGGCCCGTTGACAGTAAGGTTTCGGTAGCCAACCGTAATATTATGATGTGGGAGTCTTACTAAGTGTTGATACTAAACTGGTGGTGATCGTGTGTGGTTCAGCCTGAAGTAAGTGTTAATCTGTAATGATTGTGCGGCTGGTATGTAGAATTGTAGATGTAGTACTTGGTGAAGTGTTCTGCAGCACTTAAATCTATGTTCTGTCATTGAAAGGGACGTCCCCAACATAATCTGAAAAGTTACCTCCTTGTTTATAGTTTTACAGTTGTGTTGGTTGGCATGTCATTTCTAATATCTCGTACAATTCACTATTATCATAATTACTTTTTATTAACCGTATTGTTTTAAATCTCCTCAATCAGTGATAAACCTATAAGCTACGTTATGTGTACATACTTGAGATTTAAAAATCTACTGAATATATAGATATGCTAATTAGTTATTCTGACCTAGCTTAGTAAAGAATTCATTACAATGAGGAGTTAATCTTATATGAAATTATTTCATATGATTATTCAACCTAATCCCTCACTTCCAAAGCTAAATATAAACAATTCGCTAATAATATCTTATTTTCCATAAGGGACTGTTGATAACTTAAACCCGAGATTTTTCACAGCAAAACAGTGGAACTTACAACCCTGTTTATCGCGTCCCAGTGAGACCAAGAGTTGTACACTCCCTTGACTGACAGACACTCTCATATGCACAAAGTCGATTTGACAGCCAGTGACGTTTGTCTGTGTCTTCCATAACCACTCATTTCAATTTCTGGGACGATTTCACAGTTATTCATAGAGATTTGTAAGCACCGGAATGACAGGAACTGAATCGTGTAAATGACTTATGACTGAATGATTTGATGAGCTTGGTGAGTCAACCATGCAACTATCACCATTATCAAACTGTGTGATAGATATTGTTAATGTGAGTTAAGAGCAGTTTGGATATAATGCAGACTGACAAGTACGATTGGGGAGAAACCTAACAAATGATAAAGAAGACTGTGAAATCGCCCCCTCTAGAATCTGTCATATCCATGCAACTTATTCACTCTTCTGGTATCACAATTGCTAAATAATGTATTGTACTTTGATCACCAAAATCCTCACATGCAGAATTTAGTCATAAATCATTACACAGCTCAGTTACGTATAACCTCCCTCGCTCTGACCACATATTGAATCAACGACGGTGAACCTCTGTCAAATCTACAGGGCCCATAATATTGATGATTTGAGTGGCTTTTAGTATTATTATAAATTATTCTTACGTGAGGGATAGTGAAACCAAATAACACTAAATCTCAATCGTCAGTATAGTTGTTTGAAGAGTTACTTTGAGTGGTCAATTTTTTTGTTTTAAGTGGCTATAGATCTGGATCAAATGATTCCCCCAAATTATTCCAGGCAACATGTTACTATTATTTTAGTTAATTAATCTGGTTCTATTTGCTAGTATTCTTTGGTGGAATCAAGGCGCTCTAATGTACAGTTGCCTCAAAGTATTTCTTTAACCCCTGTTCAGGTGGCATCCTTGGACATGTTCGGATCACATTTGAAACAGTATAATATCACATCTTATACATTATTAACATTGAAGATTCCGAAACAGTGATTCATTGTGTTATCCTTAAATATGATTCAACAGGGAGATTGGTCTCATTCATAAATGTGACTCTAATATTGCTATGCTGCCACATCTACTCCACACACAAATGAAGGGGTAAAGGAATACCTTGAGGCAACTGTACATCCGACAACACAAATACGCGTCCATCCCATGTATTTAATAATGCTATTTTGACCATAATAAAGTTGTATTCAGAACCAGTTTCTATTCTAACAACATATGTAATTCGCCATAGGCTCATACTTAAAGGGACCTTGTGATGTAGTCAGAAAATTGGAGATACACGAGTCCTTCAATTATTGCAACGAAACACCACCTATATGGAAGGAGCTTGTATCGTGGCATGGTCAGGAGGAATCGGAAGGCACCAGGTCTCATACACGATCACAGGGTCCCTTAAGTAGGTAGATATACAGAGAACTTATACTGCCGACTGTACCAAAAAGTATACTATCCCCTTAAAAGGACCCTGTGATCATGTATGAGACTTTGTGGCTTCTGGTTCCTCCTGACATAAATGCCACTAAGCAAATAAAATTAATGTAATACTTTGAGTGCGAGTTACGGTGAATGTGAGAGGAAATGAGCGAGTTACAGTGAAAGTGAGACGAAAATAGTGAGTTAAATTTAGTTAGTGTGAGTGGAAAAGCGAGAAAATTATAGTGAGTTGGAGTGGTTATGAGTGGATAGGCGGTGGTAGAGTGGATACAGCGACGGACAGCAAAATTTAATGTTATGGACCCAGGTTCGAGTCCGCTAGAAACGTCTGGGGTTTTTCCGAGGCGATCTGATGGTTCTTGTCCGTCAAGTATCCTGACTACGCCGACACGTCAAGAAAATACCCCCTACACCATTATAAACTCATAATACAGAAGATATTCTAAGATGTTGTGGGTGACGGTGTAGCTGCGCTCTCCTGATAGTGACGTGTATAAATAAGGTGTCAACATCTAGTGGGGTAGAAGAGAAGCTACGGTACCAACATCACCACCAAGCTCCACTGTCTCATCTGGTGCGACACCCAGTAATCTCGGGGCCCCGCAAGAGTCAAGGGCTACTGAAAGCCTACATCCCCGAGGTTGAGGTATAGGAAAAAAAAATGTTGTGACTGACGGTGAAGCTGGCTTCTCCTGATAGTGACATGTATAAATAAAGTGTCGTCATCAAGTGGGACGGAAGAGAAACTATCAACACCGCGAAGCTCCACTGTCTCATCTAGTGCGACACCCAATAATCTCGGGACCTCGAAACAGTCACTGGCTACTCAACTCACGACCTTCATACGAAGTTCGCTTGGGTGAAACCAAGCCAAAGCAAGCGGAACTGTTCTGGTCGGTCAAAAGGATTTGTCGATCCACCTTGCTGGACCCTGCTGCCAGCCACTGAAACCAAGACCAACAACGTATCCATCCAAGTTAGTACCCACCAGGTCTGCATTTTAGAACAGCCTCATGATGAAGAATGATATGAGCTCAGAAAGTGTAATATACGAGACGGGGCCGGATAAGTGTTGTAGTTGGTCCATTGTCATGCAGATGATTCCAAACTTTAGCAAAGACCTGGATACTTATCATTATGACTCGTGACTGTACGTGAGGTTATGTCAAAGTCTCCATGGCCTGCAATTAACTCAGATGTCTTACACGACTCCGAGGTAACGGGGACAAGCAGAGAGAGATTAGAGTTGTAGACAGTCAGTTGTGGCAAATGCTACTGAGTACATACATAGTGACGTAGCCTAACTGGGACCTGTGCCAATAAACCCCTTTCTCCTCTTCAGGTGTCCCTCGTTCTCTACTTTGTTTCCTATGTGCTTGCTGTCCCTCCTTTTTCTTACGTGCTTTTTCTTTCCCTCCTTTCCTTCTTTTTCCTACTTGCTTGTTCTCCCTCCTTACTTTCTTTTTCCTACGTGGTTTCTGTCCCTTCTCTCTTTCCTTTCTCTTTTGTGCTTACTGTCCTTCCTTTCCTACTTTTTTGTACGTGCTTGTTCTACCACTTTTCTTTCTTATTTCCTACGTCTTAACTCTCCTACATTTTTTTCTCTTTCCCTACGTGCTTACTGTCCCTAATTTCATTTTTCCTACGTGCTTTCCGTCCCTCCTTTTTTTTTCTAAGGTGTTTGCTATCTCTTCTCTCTTTCCTTTTGTGCTTGCTGTCCCTCCTTTCCTACTTTTTTCTACGTGCTTCCTGTCCCTCCTTTTTTTTCTAAGGTGCTTGCTATCTCTTCTCTTTTTCTCTACGTGTTTGCTGTCCTCCCATTTCTTCTCCTTCTTTCTCCTGGTATATACACATTTTTTTTCTGGCATAACATCGTCTTTTTTCATATTTTATCATTTTCTCGTGACGTGATGGGTAAGAAATATCATCGTATGGGGAGGAGCCTTTGGTGACGAGATCTCACCACTACTTCTTCAGATCAAAAGCGAATTTTTAAGGGGAGAACCTCTCTTTGGAAAATTGAATGGCTACTGATGTCTCCAAACTATACAATAATGCCTGGAAACAAATCGACTCAATTTTACTAATAGGAAATCTGTGTTTGACGTGACCTAGATTGGAGGCTTCAATCAGTAGCCCTCCAATGTACCAAAATGAGATTCTACCATTAAGGGGAGCGTATATACTTTGGGTACATTGGAGTGCCACGATTCCTCCAAAGTAAACCAGGAAACAGGGCCAGATAACAAAAAATATTGGTGTTCTGTTGCTTGAAATAGTTTGGAGGAATTAGTTACTTCAGATTTGCCAACAATGTACTCTCCACTTAACTTCTCGTGTCGTAATGACCATCAGGTTACACCACGAACCATGGTACGTATACAGTACTTCTCTGTACCACCACGTTTCTGCCGTCACTTTACATTCCAAGACACATGCCGGCAAGTTTTATGGCCTTTGACTTCCGCTACAACTTCCTCTCATGCACGGCTCTTTCATGGCCTATGTTACTAATTTCATAACCTGAAGCTCACCATCACAACAACCAAACCGCCATCCTGTATACTCTCAACACATACAGAGGCTACCAAGTCATCCAAAAGAGATACAGTATGTAATGAGTTATAATATATAAATTATGTAATGAGTTATAGCCGGTATTTTTCCCAAGTAAAAGATTTTGAGGTTGTTACGAAGGAATCTCCAACCCTAATGTAAGTCGAGGAAGATTTGAATAGATATAACCCTGCAAGTCCCTGTAGGATGAGGGAGAAGGTGATAGAAAGATGGGACAGCAAGCACGAAGGGAATTGAGAGTTCAGATATAAAGTGTCGGGATATTCTGGTAAAGTTTTCCTCTCTTATAAAATGTAAACCCTGTAGTGGCCATGAGACCCAGCAGGATGGATGAATGGATAAATGGATGGATGGATGGATGGAGAGAGAGATCAATATTATTATATAGTATTACAGTTTACATAGAAATAGGAAGATGGGTAGATAGTTCGATGGATAGACTGAGAGATAAATGGACAGAGTGATGGATAAATTGATAGAAAAAGGGATAGTTGGTTAGATGGATAAAAAGATAGATAATATATTTATAAACATATATATAATCTAAGGTGACCTATACAATGAAAAAGGTAAGACTGCTTCTTTGTTAATTTTCATGAATTTTCCTATTTATTTTTACCAACTTTTTTATGGAGGATGAAGAGTCTCCCTGAGAATAAGAGGAGGTACCGTAGGTCATAAAATCAAGGGCCATTTAGTCTGAAGCGCCTGGATTCTCTTCTCGCTTATACTTGAACATAACATTATTATTATCAACTCGTACTGAATCAATGTATATAGAGCTCTTTTTATTATCATCAATGTAGTGTTCTTTTTATCATCATCAACTCGTACTGACTGACTGACTGACTGTGGTAGACTTCTAATATGACTCACCCACCTTATATGTCTCGCTATTCATTCCTTAGTATTATGGCTCACCTTTTTATATTACATACTGTACTGTGTAATCATTGTGTCCCGTCAGTCCCCCGCCCATTATAATTACTACCAGTGTGTGTGTGTGTGTGTGTGTGTGTGTGTGTGTGTGTGTGTGTGTGTGTGTCGTCTGGCCAAAAGTTCCCATGAAGGTCGAGTGTGGGTGGTGGTGGTAGTGGTGGTAGTGATGGTGGTGGTGTTGGTGATAGTGGTGGTGGTAGTGGTGGAGGTGGTGATGGTGATGGTGGTAGTGATGGTGGTGGTGTTGGTGGTGATGGTGGTTGTGGTAGTAGTGGTAGTAATGGTTGTGATGGTGGTAATGGTGATGGTAGTTGTGGTAGTAGTGGTGGTGAAACACAAACCAACACAACCAGAGTGATTCATGAGCACCTTTTTTGTTTTAATGATTCCTCCTAAGTATGCGGCAAACACAGATTCCTTCAGTACACAAAATCATAAGATCATGTCCAATTTCGTTCGAGATGCCTAGACACATTACGTTTGAAGGAGCAACAGTGGTATGAAGGGGAAAAGATAGATGAAGGTTTGATGGTAATTTATTAATAATGTATATTTTTTTTTAATATATATATATATATTTTTTTTTTTTGTAATTAACTTTTTTTTCGACGGCGGCGGCGGGACGGCGGCGGCGGCGGCGGCGACGACGAAAAAAAATTAATAAATCAAATAAAAATTAATAAATAAAAAAATAATAAAGAAAAAAAAAGTTAATTACAAAAAAAAAATATATATATTAAAAAAATAAACATTATTAAAAAAATAAATTAAAAAAAACTAATTATTAAAAAACGTCGGCGGCGGTGGCGGCGACGGGGCGGCGGCGGCGGGACGGCGGCGGGGCGGCGGCGGCGGCGGCGGGGCGGTGGTGGCGGCGGGGCGGTGGCGGCGGCGGCGACGACGAAAAAATATTAATAAATCAAATAAAAACATTAATAAATAAAAAAAATAATATAAAAAAATAATAATAAAAAAATATTAAAAAAGAATATATGTTATTTAAAAAAAAAAAAAAAAAAAACTAATTATTAAAAAACGGTGGTGGCGGCGGTGGCAGTTGGGTGGCGGCGGGGCGGCGGCGGCGGTGGCGGCGACAGCGGCGACAACGGCGGGGCGGCGGCGGCGGCGGCGGTGGGGCGGCGGCGGCGGCGGCGGCGTTGACGACGACGGAAAAAAATTAAAAATCAAATAAAAAAATTAATAAATAATATTGATGGTAAAGAAGTGTCGGTTCCCTTATAAGGCTTATAGTCTTTGCCTTTTCTTTAGATTTAATTAATGCCATCCACGACAAAATACATTTCACATTTACACAATTAAGTACTTATTTGTATCTTATAAACGCTGGAATGAATACAAACAGAGTATCTAAGGTCATACATAATTAATACTTACAAGGAAATCGGTTCATTTTTTCTCGGTATATCGTTTTACTTGAGCCTTGCCCTCGACGTCCTTCCAAAACTATTTATTTTTAAAAATGTATGAGGTAATTGAACCATACAGTGAAAAAAAAAAAAAAGTGGTGAATGAGCTCTCGTTAACATCCTTACCTTTACATAAATACCAGAACTCAAGCACGATATATATTTAGTGGGGCAATTATTATAAGTGCTTTTGAATCATCAATAATATGCCAAGAAACTAACTATTTTACTATTATACGAGTAGGGGATTTCTGTTTTCTATCATAGGTTTCTATCATAGCCCTCCAATTTTTCCCGAAGTTTGGGTCATGCTAACGATCTCTTATAATATATATATACCGATCCATTTCCAGGTGCAGTATTTCAGGTGAATGTATACAAGAGGTTTCCTGAGGACCACACGTGACCCACCCAACCCTCCTCCCCCCATACAACCAATCAGGGTCCAGTTAATTACACCCATTTAACGGTAGCCAAGAGGTGGCAACACAAGAACTCTGGGTCGTGCCTGGAATCTTCTCATATGACAAATGTACACAGGTACGAATAATATACTCCCACACGTACAGTCGCGGTACATAGTCCTTGACCAGGGTGTAAGGGGAAGTCTGTTCAAGGACTATGTGCCGCGACTGTACAATGTATATAAGCATCCGTATAATATATATATATATAGACTGTTCTCACGTTGTGGCCAATTTACACAGGTACAAATATAATTACACAGGTATATATATAAGTATCCTGAAGCCCCACTAATTACACGGACTTAATCAGCAACCATCATCACCAAATTTATTATAACCAGCTGCAGTGATCCAACTCATGAAAATTGGCCATGCATGCAGTCTACAAAATGAGTATGTACTGTATGTGTTCAGTAACCTTGATAAATTAATGTGTTTAGTAACCATCACCACCACCACTCGTTTAAACCCATTGTCATATACATATTCATCCACCATAAATCATTATTATAATTATTATTATATTCCACGAGGAGAGATCCCAGTTGTAACTCGCCAAGCTCCATAACAGGTGTGTGTGTGTGTGTGTGTGTGTGTGTGAGAGAGAGAGAGAGAGAGAGAGAGAGTATACAGAGAACATAGTTTATTCTTGTTCTAATCGCTAATATAAAGGAGTACCAAACCAAGCCACTGCTGTTATTCTCATTGCTTGGGGGAATAATCTGTTGAGAGCCATGGAGTTGGGTGTCTATTGTACCCTCCAAAATTATTATAAGAAAAAGATTCCCTGCTTGTTTGCTGAATATTATAGTGTGTGTGTGTGTGTGTGTGTGTGTGTGTGTGTGTGTGTGTGTGTGTGTGTGTGTGTGTGTGTGTGTGTGTTTGTCCTGGCGAAAATGCACCGATTCCCTTCTAAGTACACGTTTTGTTTACATTCATTCCTTCGTTTACTATAGTTTCAGATAAGTATTTAGTTGTGTAATTTTTGGTGTAATATGTGTTGAACTGCATTACACTTAATGAAAGAATCAAAACATTAAATGAGGGAGCTGCAATATTTTCTCCAGGTAATTTTTTTTTTTTTAATTATAATTCCGTATGCATGAGTACGGTACAGTCGGCAGCAAAAGTCGTGTCGCCTCACATGCTTCACCGAGGCACGTAATGTTCATAGACTCTACATTATTAGGTGTAGAAAACATGTGTATTTTTCGAGTCCATGAACACTGTGCGTCTCGGTGAAGCAGGTGAGGCGACGGGACTTCTGCCGCCGACTGTACACCGACAATACGTCTACTACCTTACATAACGAAGTGTTTCCATGTCCCTTCTCGTATTATTAAAACAAATGGTCAATTAGTTTGTGCAAAAAAGAGTTAGATTAAGTAGATGTGATGAGGACTTTTACGGGGAAGTTTCTAATTGGTGAACTGGAGGGTTACTGATTTCCCCAAACTATATCAGGAGACAAACTACCCCAATTAATGTTACTGTAGTGGAGGATCTGTTTCGTGGCATAGTTTTGGGCAGTCAAATTAGTCCACCAATTAAAAGACTCTCCCCTTACTTTAATCTGCCTGGTGAATGACAGTATTGGGGCGGTTGGTTATGTTGTGCCTCGGAGCACCACAAAAAATAATTATCATACACATTACGGCAAACCAGTGCAGCCAATCCCGTCCACCCTATTGTTTTAGCCTCCCCGCTCAGCGATACTGGGAAATTAGGCTGTAAAAGCAAATGAAATGAGCAGCGTTTGAGGTGGCTGTGATTTATTTTAGCGCGAGTAAAGATGAGACACCATTACAAGCGCAACAGTTTGCTAGTGTTGTTCCAGTTGTCAGTTTGAGTCGTGACCGTAATGTCCTTATCACCAAGGCTTGATGAATATACAATGAGTATATTCATATAGCCTTTGCTTATCACCAACCAATCTTCCCTGATGATAAAGATGTCTTGAATATATTATTACGTTCGGTTTCCCCGTGTATTGTCGTGATCAAATGTAATGACACACACTAAACCACAAACTCTGAGAGAAGTACTGTACATCGTGAAGTTGTCTAAAAAATTGCCCCAGTGTAGAGCCAAGGACAAAAGTTAAGTCTTCGTCTCACTATTCACCGACACGAGTATGCATGTAAATATTAAATGCCTCGTAAAGGTATACGAGCATTGCAGCCCCACAACACAGATGCAGAAAACAAAATATTAACTTTTTTATTCCCCACTTATAAGTCTATTAATTAATTAAGTGAAATGGTATGTATAGACAGAGGCTTTGGAAAACTTGAACATTATTGTAGCGGTGTACAATAAATAGTTAAAATATATAAATATTTTTAATATATAGTACAATAAATAGTTATAGTCTTCTTCTCCCTCCCTGTCCATTAATTAATTAAACCTTTGACAGCTTGAATATTGCAAAAGGTTATTCCCGTAATATGCCAATTTCTATGACATCCGAAAAATATACACAAATGCATTTACGTGTAAACTCAGGAACACAAACATACAAGATCAATGACTGTGTGTTCTTGAAGAACTGAAGGAGGAAAAGAAGAAGAAGAAGAAAAGGAGGAGGAGAAGGACAAAGAGGAGGAGGTAAAGGAGGAAGAGAAGGTGTTGAAGGAGGAAGAGGAGGAGGGGGTAAAGGAGGAAGAGGAGGAAAGGGTAAAGGAAAAAGAGGATGAGGGGGAGAGAAAGTTGTGAGCGGTGCTGTGTGTATATAAATGATTGTATGCAGGTGACATAGTCTGCTGGCTACACTCATCCGATTGTGTGTTATAATGCCAGGCCTCCCTCACTCATGCATGCTTTGTGTTTCCTCTCTCTCTCTCTCTCTCTCTCTCTCTCTCTCTCTCTCTGATCGTGATATAGAACCTCATTTCACCTCTGTTGAAGAAATGAGGAAACTTGTTGGGGTTTTCTCTCGTGTCATCCTATAATGAGGCAGGATATAAAAATAGGGTAGAAAATTAAATTTACCCTAAACTTTAACTAAAGGTAGAAGAGATTGACCATTAATTCAATTCTTAAGGATGAGATGATTGTGCCTCTATTATAATTATGTACAAATAACCAGTAATGTAATATTTTATTTTATTATAAAGTCCACTGTTCTTTTGCCACAATCCTATTCGTGTCTCCCATCATCACCACTCTCCTTCCATTATCAATCTTTCTCAGACACTCATTTAATTCTTCCCAAAAAACTCTCATCCTCTCTCCCCGTCTTACTCTTGTCTTCCACTAGTACTGTACATATGCACACACCCACGCACACTTCACCATCCCAATCTTTCCAGTCATCCATTCAATCCTTGACCCATTCCACCCATGTCCATCCACTCCCTTCCACAGCCACGGAGACACCAACAGCACACACCCTTCCTTCCCTCTTCCTTTACTCTTTTCATTCAGACCCGTGCATACGACCCCTCCCTCCATTCCCTCCCACAGTCCACTCTCCCTTCCCTCCTTATTTACACTCTACCACTCCACATCCTTTTACATGTGTCTCCGTTACTCCCATCACATCCACTCTTCCTTTCTTAAAACGTTCTACAGTCTCTCGTCTCTTGGTCACATCCGTCATCCCATTCACCTTTACAGTTACCACTCATACAATCACTCTTCCCCAATTCCTCTACAGGGCAGCCTGGAGACTCCCCCCGTCAGTAGCCATAGCTGTCCACTCCCCTATTGAGGGAACAATGATGGCTGGCAAGGCCAATGCAGTGCTCATTCCCGGAGGGACACGGGCCATCGGCATTATCAAGCTAAAAACATGGTCATAAATTAAGAAATTAAAAGGTATAAAAACATCTAAAACCTATATACAGGCAATCAAAAAGATAAAATGTTAGAAAAATACTAAAAAATAATAAAAACCTTAACACGTATATGTGGGGGAAGCTAAGTTTAACCCCCACACTGCCTTTCCCTTTGGGCTCCACCTCCTAAATGGGTAAAATAAAGATAAAAAAGGAGGTGTAACACCGAGGTCACCGCGTCATAACCTAACAAGAATAAGTTACATTTGGTTCCCGCCCTTGTTTAGTTTTTTATAATAGCTGCGTTTCGTTTCTGTGTCATGATACCAAGTTAGGTTTGAATATTCTTCAGATCGTGGTAGAGACGAAAACAACAACAACAACAATTTAAAGTATAGTTTCTCTTGTCTATGGTACCACCGAAAACAAGTAAGGTTTGATTGTTATGCTTCTTTATAGTAGAGGCGAAAATAACATCAATTTAGTTTAGGTGTTCTTGTCATCATACCATCAAGAATATAGGAGTTATTAATAAGATAACTTTCGTTCCCACATTTGTTTTATAGTAGAAGCAAAAACAAAAACAACAACACCGTTTTAGTTTAGTTTCTCTTGTCTATATAATTATGACACCACCAAATACAGGTTAAGTTTGGTTATTCCCTAATTTATGTTACTAATACAAACACAAGCAGTTAATTAAGTTCTCCTCGTTCACAATAACACGTCTCATCAGAGGATTTTCTCCCCATAATAAATTGATCGTAACAAGAGCACCAACCATTACATTATACCAATATTATATTTTGTATATTCTAAAAACAGTTCGGTTCCCTCGTTCACCACCATAATACACAACAGCATCAGATTATCTCCCCTTGTCCATGGTAATAACAATATCACTAGCTTGTTTTATTTTATATATATTTGTTTCCTTTTATTTTACTTAAACCATTAGAGTCTATTGCATTGTGTTGTTTGTTTAACCTCGTGAATATGCACCTGTTTGTCCTTTTCTCCTTCGTGGTACATATAGGGTCTGCCAGGACTAACGTTGTCATAATTCTTCATCTTTCATTTAGTTCTTCAGGTTGTTGTTGTTGTTGTTAGTGGTGGTAGTGCTGTTACGTTAAGTCTCATTTTCTTTGGTGTAGTTCATTGAAAATAATGCATGTCTGCCGTTTCTCAAGCAATATAATTATAATACATGTAGCTGGGTAGAATATTTCCATGAACGTATCAGAATTGCTCACACCTGACGAGGTATCCTTGATGACGTGTTTACAAACATTCTTTACACACTCGCACGTACATTACAAACACAGCCATTCCAGCACACCATTTTTTTTTTACAGGTACAGTCACAGTCAATAATTCGTAGCCTACCCACGGTGAATTTCACATGCTATCAAACTCATAATTTGCCGCTATTTCAACTCCATTTGTACAACATAATCTCTTCATATCAATTAGGTGAACATTTCATTACTTTAAAACCATTTGACAGAATAACGAGGATGGAACCCAAACTCGTCAGAAGAAAATATAATGAGTTGAGGTTCAAGAAGGAGTGTAGGCGGAAGTTTTGCTTCAAGAAATATGGGTTGTATCACCGTCATTTTATCAGATAGTTAGAAACGGAATATTGCTGTCATTAATGTGAAGAGGCGACAATATAACACAATAATGTACAGAAATATAAAAGGAATGTCAGATGATATAGGGATTTCGGTACTTAAAAAAAATGTCTACAAAAAAATGGTACAAGAAAATAGTAATAAAATAGGAAACGGGAATAAGGAACGAAACTAAAGGACAATAGAGGAGGAAGAAGGCTACACATCTGCAATAGGCAAGATCACATACAACAAGGATAGTAAGGGTAAGGCTTCAAAGGGGTTTGAACACAATACATAAAAGTAGAGGGTGTCACATTCGCCATAAAATGAGGCAGACCGAATGTAGGCCTGTTGTTTCGATGTGACTGTCGAAACAGGCCTATATTCGGTTCCTCGATGTCTGGTGGTTATTGGGGCATTTTTGTTCTGTTTTTCCCTATGTTCATTTTTGAGTCTTGAGTTTGTAATAATATATATGTTGTAAGAATGTGTTTCTTTGTTATTTAAGTGTTATGTTAATATGGGTGTTAAAGGGATCATCCTGGGATAAACTGTTTATGAACTATTTATGGTATCGGGTTGTATTGTATTGTATGAACTATTTATGGTATCGAGTTGTTTTTGTGAACTGTTTTTGGCAGGAAGAAGTGTATTAATGAGTAGAGAGAGAGTTGGAGGACAGAATAGCCAGAGACACGGCTCGGAGAGGGTTGGCAGAGAGGACTCCCAAGACAGGGACTGCCCAGAACCCTTATACACCCTTATAAACCTGAGTGTACATATATTTTTATATTATACGAAGAAAATACATCCCTGTGTTTACCTATAACCCAGCAGCGATTACAACGTTCCGTGACAGAGGGATGAAGAAAATTAATGTAGTTTTGGTTCGTCTATGTAACTAACTGGTTCTTCGTCCGACACATTATACATTCTAACTGTAGCTTTCGTTAGTGTAGAAACATACTACAAGACAGTGTAATAAATTATAGATAATAGAAGTATCGCTTGCATTGATTAATAGCTATACAAATTTAATATCATCCATTCTTAGCAAAGGTGATCTATACATGAAGATTATTATGAACTATGCTTTATTTAATTTAATAACCATGTGGAAATAATTAGATAGATTCGTTTGTGAGTAGCCTAATGGTTATAACAGTATATATTATAAATATGCCACCGTTATAAATTACAGATAAGTTGTATAACAGATATAGTTGTATAACATTTGGTGTACGTAACATTTTTTGTATTGCATTACCGTACATTTTCCGAAAGGGACTATAAAATATGTGAGGTAGCGGCCAGATATTCCCACCAAGCAGAGAGGAAGAAATGCAGCACAACAGAATATTTTTACCCTACAGTAAACTGACTGACTCCTTGCCGGAAACGGATCTCTGCCAGCCTGGGTAAGTCGGGATTTCCTGGTTGTTTACTTCCCTTGTGGAGTTGATCTTATAATCCCGTTCTATTATTTCTGCTTCATGACAACAAGGGCGTATTCCTAGTCCCTCGAGCCGGTTTTTAAGCACTCAAAGCGTAACCATCGAGGGGAATATTATTTATTGCGGTAGGGTCTGTGTTATTGCTATTCGCTTTTCATGAATAACTATACTCCATTTTTTATTAGGCCGCTCGTAGATATTATTAACCCCTATTTCATTCATCATTAGTCAACTCAGTACTCTGCAATTCCGATCTCACTGAAGGGTTACGCAGGAAACTTTAAAATAATATAGTGTTGTTTTGGTCTGAAAGTTTTGTGTACTGGAGTGTAGTTTGTTGAGGCAATGAAAACTTGAGTAACGTAGTTTGTTTGGGAATTTCATAGTGGAGTATCATTTTATCAAGGTTATAATACTTTAAGTCTGGAGTGTATTTTGTTGAGGTACTCGTCCTTTTTTTCCTTTTTCTATTTTTATGTATAGTGCGTGTTTCAGTATCGTTAAGTGATGGAGAACTATTTACAGAGTAGCTTGTTAGGGAAATAAATACAATGTGTAGCTTGTTGAGCGACATATAATGGAGAGTAGTTTATCACGAACTTGTACAGTCACGCCGTAGCCTACTTATTTGCACAAAACTTAATGGAGTGAGATATAATAGAGTGGCTTCACAAATGCCATCAACATCGTCTGGTGTTTGCCATGAATTTGATGAAAGCTCGTAATCGTGTTGAAAGGATCAGTTATTGTCTTATTAAATGAATAGACTATGAATACGCTATCTCATTATTTTGTATGTAAATGAGTCGATAATAATTAACATATAGAATAAACCCTTGTCGTAGCACAGCAAACGAATTCAATGGATGTACAAATAATAAAAGCCAGCGGTTAACTCTTGTGTACTTCACCCAACTTTATATAAATATTGTTCACATTCCGCAACTATTCTATCCCGTTGTTAAACCAGTGGCAGCCAGCGGCATCGGATTAAAGCTGAAATTTGTCTTTTTGTCAAGAATTGTAAATGAATGCGGCTCTATTTTCCCTTTTAGTAGGAGTGATGTAGATTAATCATTCCTAGGCTTCTTATCACCTACTGTTATGTTACCAAAAATGACTAGCGTAATTTCCATGTGTGTAATTAGGTGTTAAAGTTGAAAACTGAGAAGCTAAGTTATGCAGGTGATAGTGCTTTAATAATTATGATGATTAGCATTTTTTAATATGAACGGATTAGGGTTCATGAAAGTTTGATTAAAATGCATTTAATTCTTTGGGAAGAGGGTTTTTTTTCGTGAAGATTAAAATCATCTGGCTTTAAGTATAGATTGATACATAAGGTGCAACATAATATTGTTATCGTAATTAAGGTCTATGTACAATCGGCGGCAAAAGTCATGTCGCCTCACTTGCTTCACCGAGGCACACAATGTTCATAGACTCGAGATTATTAGATATAGAAAACATGTGTATTTTTCGAGTCTATGAACAATATACATCTCGGTGAAACAGGTGAGGCGACAGGACTTTTGCCGCCGACTGTACAAGACAGCTGTCAAAAGCATGACTAGCAAAATGGATGTTTAGCAACAAAATTCTGAAGTTACGGAAGTATGAAGTTAAGAGTATTAAGCTTATGAATGGAGGTAAAGAGATTAGGGATACCGGTAATTATAATAAGGAAGATGTGAAAACATTAGGATGAATACCACGTGGTTGTTGTATATGGCTGCGCTTTAACGTGAAGTTATGGAAAGTGAGAATAGGTTGGTAAAAGTTACACGAAGTTGTGTCATTGTAGTGGTTTATTCCACATTGAAATTGATTAGAGTAAGTTGCTTGTAAGTTCAAATGCTCAGTTAATATTTAGTTGTCCAACTTAGTAACTGTAACTTACAATTAAGACAAGGAGAGCTAGATGTGTGTAAGTTTAGGATACGCAGTTAATATTTACTCTCTTTGGACGAGTTGAATCGACACAGTGTCAGGACAGGATTTGTATTTACTTATGTATTTTTCGTGTTTATTCAAGAGCTGTGGTGAGTAACAGGTGGCGTAGGTGGTAGTGGAAGTGGTGACGTAAGCAGCAGGTAGCGAGCTGGGGGAATTAAGTATCAGCAAAACAGATAGATGCCAGGTAAAGTGAAACTGTTGTCACTCAAGTGTTCAAAGTCTACCTTATAGTGTCCTGACTATTTTTTTTAAGCCCGCCGATGGGGTAATTGGTTTCTATGGCCTGTTCCCCTCCCTTCCTCTAGCACGCTACCACTCGCCATGAGGATAGGTGGTGTAAGGTTACTTGGGAGGCCCCTAGCATGTGTTATTGATACCACAAGTAACAGTACAGGATGTTATTATCAAATGGGGAAGTGAGGGAATGGTAGGAGCTTGTGTTTTTCCTGGCATGTAATTATCTGCACGCGACGGAGGCATTATAGAGTAGTAATAGGTTTCATGTTATATTTGTCAGTGGATCAACAGTACGGAAAAATAGCAACTCCGGTGGTATATATATTTAAAGGGCAAAGATAATAAATCTATGACATTGCGGGTGAGTGGCAGCGCGCGGGCCAGGTTGAAAATTCATACACTAGATGGCAACACCAGCAACCATCCCCGCCATATTGAGCCCGCCGACCCACATTCGACAGCAGTGAGTTTTTCATATTTTATGTTGTTTTTAGGCCTTTCTCGTATTTTTCTATGTGAAATTCAATGACATAAGGATACCGTCGATCCACATGGAAGTAGTGAAGTGCCCCCGCGAAGTGCAAATGGTGGAAATGAATGGAAATGTGATGTAGTCTGCTATGTTATGGATCGATGTAAGAGAGAGTCAGGGAGGGCTGGTTGCCTCTCAGACCCGTGTGTGTGCGTATGTCACGGCCAGCTTCCGTGTGGAAATAACATCATATATGCCATCAGCTGATCGGTCAGTCCGTTGTGGTGAGAAATGTTACTTTTTAATGGAATTTTTTTTAAATGGACGGGTGGTGCCGCAGAAAATAGTGCGGAGTAAAGTGGGTGAGGCCGCGGAAGTACCTTTGGGTTAGACTCGGGCCGTAGCGGGACACACGTACCGCTATGGAGCGAAAATTTACCCAAAACGACACGCCCTGTGCCTGTGGCCCGTGACTGCGGGGGAGCAGCGCCCCCCCGGAGGACCAACTCGGCGTGTGGACCACCAAGGAGTGCGGGGAGGGGCTGGGAGGAGGGTGGGGGCGGAGAGATGGGGAAGAGAGAGGGGGGCCATGTGGTGGAGTTGCTCCCGCTGCTGCTAAACTAACGGGGTGCAGCGGGGTCAATGAATTAAGACACGGGCGTTCATGTGAAAAGTTGTGTGTGCTAGGAGACCAGGTGGGGGTGTGGGGGTCTTGGGTGGGTTAGGGCCCCTCTCATGCACCTGTCAGCCACTCAGTTGAACATCATCATTGATTTATGGGCTCTTTCTGCCTGGCCCCCTCCTCGCCACTCTTGTGAAAGTGCTACTCCCGCTGCCGCCCTCCTCAGGAATTTGGTGCCTGTTTATGCTGTTTTGGTGTTTCCTTATCTGCTTTTAGAGTGACTTTCCTGGCTAGCGGTGACTTGGTGGAGTCCATAAAAAATTGTTACTGACACTACCACCCGCCCATGTGACTCAATTTCCCTCCTTGACTCAGACAGAGAAAGTCGTCGCCGCCCCCGTGTGGTCGGACCGCAGGAGGCAATACAGATGTAGCCATGGCAACCTCTACCTTTACTCTTCCCCAACAAACTACACCAGAATTGACCTTCGGTGCGAGGAAATGCCGGGATGCACAGTAGTTTCCTTTGTTGCGGGGTGAGGGTGAGAGCGAGGCCAAGGGTAGAGAGAGAGAGGCTGGGTGTCCGTGTGTGCTGTAGAGCGGACTCGTCCACAAGCACCTGTCTCATTGTTTTGTCCAATAATATTATCAGCTCCAAATTTGCTTACTATAGGACAAGCTCATGTCAAAAGTACTATAAACACCAAGAATTCGTTATGGACTCTGCTGTATGACAGTGAAGACACAATAAGCTTAACTTACCTGTACTTAAGTATATATATACTGTATATGTATATATGATTTCCATGCTGCAAGTGAATACGTTTTTGGATAAACAGCAAAAATTCCAGGAATGTGGTTGGGGTCCGGCCTGGTATCGAACGGCAAAAGATTATTCTTGGTACAGTGTCCGGAATCCTTGCTATGGCAGAGAGCTTTTCAAATTTAACAGGAATGTGTAAAAAGGGCAGAATTTGGAGTCCCTTAATTACGGCTAGCGCGTGTGAATAGGTCAGATGGCAGCCAGTTAGGCGATGGATATAATTGACATGTATAATTCAGACAGGTATTATCCGCCAGCTGAGTTTGTGTTCGCTGGTCATAATGTCGAGCTTTTATGTAAATGATCTCGCGTGCCTGTGCTAGTAACGCCCTGATGAACTTCACAATTTTACACCTCCTTTGAATGGTATTATAATAATCCCACACTTTACTCTTGAGAGGGGAATGCAACACCTTTGATGAGATGTGGGGAAAGTTTGATTTGTGCAGAGTGAGTAAGAAGGGAATTTATGTTAAGGAGGATTGTATGTAGCACTTGGGGGCCGTACCGTACAGTCACTAGTATAAGTTCAGCATCACATGAATAAAACTAAGCCACTTGAATGCATCTTATTTATGAACCGAAGTTACAAAGATCAACAGATAAAGTTTCGCCAAATATTTCAAGGCTGTTTCATTTGAATATGTTACAGAACTGTTTTGTGTACGTGACTATCTGCCTCGCAATCCTTCCCGACTGACGAAAATGCTATAGAGTGTTCAATTCCATTGGTTGTGATTGATCTTGGTATTTGTACGTTTTGACTATCTTAATTTAAAAATATACCAACAGAATGATAGAGAGCTAATTGAGCTGAATCATTCCGCTGGCTTGGAGAGTGACTATGAACATTATACATTTGATCCTAATCACTAGAATACCTGTTGGCTTGTTTTAGGGGGTATTTTGCAAAGTCAGTCTTCATCACGAAAGGCTTGGCTGATATTTCATTTGTGTTTAATCAAAGTTTGTAGGTGGCGAATTACTGTACTTCTACCATTATCTTGAAAAAAATAGTGGTTAAGTAAATATTCGTTCAGTGTGAAAATGTTAGGCTCTGAAAACCAAGCAAAGAAGAGAAGAAAAGATAAAACTAGGCTACCTAAGGTGGACTTTTTCTCACAACAATGTCATACTCAAACTCTTTCGGACGTGAAATTGCTGACAAAAACTGACAATACAAAGGAATCTCCTACATTATCCGGTGTGGCAGTGGGAAAAGCTTGCTCAGGACTTATTTTAACCTGGCAAAATGTGCAGGCTCGTTGAATTATGAATTCTTAGCTTTATGCAGTAGAAAATTATATGTTATTTACACCAAGACAAAAATAAAACATGTATCGTACACAACTAAACAAAGTAATTTACTGCTTTTCATAAACACTAAAATCAATTGGAACCAAGCATGTAGTCACATGTGTTGAAGGGTATCGGTTCATATTCTTCAGGTTAAAAGTGTGTTCAACGGTGCCACGAAATATTCACTGTCCGTGTTAAATCATTAAGGAAACGGTCGCACACTTTACGTCAAAGAACGTGTGATACGGTCTGTGTGTGATTTTACTGGATGAGTCACAACCCCTACGCCCTTTCCTTCCCTTCCCTTCCCTTCCCTTCCCTTCCCTTACCTTACCCACACACAACCCTCACTCGGTCCTTCCATATCCTTTACATGAACCCCCATTCCATTTCCAGTTAACCCACGCACTACTACTGCCCTTCACTTTATACCGCGATCCCTTTCCTTCCTTCCTTTCTGCATTTTTCAATATATGGTACTGTAAATTTGGTGTTAGTGCGTTCCATTTGCCAGGCATTTAGTTTCCACGCTGATTTTATTTATTTTTTGTTTTACAGAGTCCGCAACAAGTATGTGTACATGATTTTTGTGTGTTCTACTGTATAGCCTAATGCTGAGTGCGTTAGAGTCTGTACCTCTGTGCGTATGGGTTAACAGATATATTAATGTGAACGTGTGTGCGTATAATTACCGTATGTATCTACGTGATGATAGTCATTAAACCCAAAATCCAGTCCAATTATACATGTGTGTTGATATGAATAACATATAACATGGGATACATACGTACCTTATGTTATAGTGTACGGGGACTGGATATGTGTTTGTTATATATAAAGGAGAATATGTGAATCAGTATATATGTTGACCCATCCTACCAGTCCCTGAAGAGTTTGAAAGGAGCTCGATTTCCCTCCATTCACAAACGCCAAGAGGGACCAAATTTGAAGTATGGGGTGTGATATGGTGGGTCTGTGTAGGGATGGATGGCCTCATTCATACCGTCCTATATCTGCCTAGGCCCGAAGCTCTGGCAGTATGTATGTATGTATGGCTGAGCGTAACCCGAAATACTAGGATTATGGTTGAAAGTAGCAAATCTCTTGCACAAATTTAGGAATTAATTTTGCCACGTCAAGCGAACCCAATATTTGTCCTTGTAAACTAGACTGAGAATACCATAATACAGATAGATCTCTTGTATCATAAAGAGGTGATTCATGCTGATGGTCCAGTTTCAAAGTTGTGTGGATTCGATTTGAAAGCGGCCCAACGAAAGAATGTGACGCCGCAATTGCACATTTTTCGCAACTTATGATTGACCTCTGATAATTTCGACAACAGAAACAGACAAAGGACAGTTGTGAGTCAGAGAGCCAAGCCGGCACCGAGGACAACATTTTTAATGTCAGTTAAGGGGATAGTACAATACAGCATTGGTAAATCTGGAGCAAGTGATTCCCTCAAATTATTTCAGGCAACAGGACAATATTATGTTTGTTCATCATCAGGTCTTGTTTCCTGGCATAGCCTACTTTGGAGGAATTAAGGTGCTGTCATATACCAAAGGTGTGTTACCCCCTTTAACATTGTTAGAAAAAATACTCACACTGGCGTGCAGAACAGTATGCTAGAAAACCCATTACATGTTGATATGTTGACATAATGTACGCTTGGTGTGAACGTTTCGAGGCGGCTGCATTTCCCTTCAGTAACATAGACTAAGCTTCTCTTACGGTCTCTACTGTTAAAGAGATCGGCGGTTGTCTTCAAAACATACAGAATAAGAAAGTAAACCATCATGGGTTTTTTTAGGCATGACAGACTGCGTTAATTACATATCGACAACGCATAAAATGCTCATGACTATGGAAGTAAAATTCTAACATAGAGGTAAAGAGTCTATCCGTAAACGCGATGATAGATGTAGTTACCTTGTGTCTACTTCACTTCATGCTTCCTGGGCGGTCTCGTTAATTATGACTCACGACTGTACGGTACTTGGTCGTGACTCGTGGTGACTACTGAACTGTGTTATAGCTGTGGCTGGTGTGGGCTTTATAATAGATACACACAGTTAACGAAGTGGGAACGTGGTTAGAGGGGACATAAAGAGGGAATGGTTAATGTATGGTATATAGGGGAGGAACTGTTGACGTGTGTGATCGGAAGGAAATGGTGATTGAATAATGAGGACAAAACTGGGTAAGTGGTTGGAGAGAAATGTTGAAAAATGAGGGGAAATGAGGATGTGTGGCTGGGAGAAAACGTGAACAAATGAGTTTTGAAGGAATGGAAACTTGTTTTAGGGGAGAACACAATATGACAGCTTGTGTGTAATTGGGAAAAATGTTGTGAATCATGAGGGTAAAAACAGGAAATAGTATGCTTGGGGTAAATAAAACAAAAACAAACTAATGTATATATGTGAAAAAAAAGTTCAAATAATAAGATGAAAGAAAGGAAAAGGTGTGTTATGAGTTATAGATAGTTTGAAGTAAAAACTTATAAAGTGAAAATTGCGTTATAACTGAAGAGGTGTGTTTGGGATAAGAATCTGGCAGTGCGTGGTTGGGCGGAATAACTTTATGAATAAGTGAAAAGTATTGAAGATGTAAAATCGGGAGGAGAAAGCGACATTTGTATGATCAGCATTAAATATTTAAAATATATAAATAGGTGATATCGTATCTTGTTAAGTATGAATCAAACAAAATGCTTTAATGTAAAAACTCAGCCTTATTATTATTACTCTTCTTCTTATTATTATTACAACATCCCTCGACTATGAAGGACAAGAAATACATATATGGCTGTCTTGCATCCCTGCCTGCCTGCCTCTTTCTCTGTATGCAGATCTGTTTCCTCTCTTCTCCCTCTTTGTGTCTCCATCTGGCGTTTCCCTCCCCTCCCTCCATGCGTCCCTCCTCTCCCTCCATGCGTCCTACCCCTTCCTTTTCCTAATAAACCCTTTCTTCCCCCTAGCCTCTCCCCCTCCCCCTAACTCAAACCTCTTCCTTCCTACACTTTTCTCATCTCCCTTTCACTTATTCTTTTCCCCTCATCTCTCTCTCTCCCTGGCTTCAACCTTGATCTTTTCCCCCTTCCCCACTATTATTCCACTCATCTCCCTCTTCACTTTCCCCTCCCCCCTCACTCTTTCCCCTCATCCCCATATCTTCTCTGTCTCTGCCCCCTCTCTTTCCTCTCTTTTTCCCATATCCTCTCTTTGTCTCTTTCCTCTCTTATCACCATATCCTCTCACTGTCCCATATCCTCACCCTGTCCCCTCTCATCTCTTTCCCCACTCCTCGGTTTCTTTCCCCTCTCCTCTGTTTATGTCCCCTCTCCTCTGTTTCTGTCCCCTCTCCTCTCTTTCTGTCCCCTCTCCTCTCTTTCTGTCCCCTCTCCTCTCTTTCTTTCCCCGCTCCTCTCTTTCTTTCCCCTCTCCTCCATCTGTTTCCCCTCCATCCCGTGCTTCCCTTCCCTTTCCTTTCAGTCTTTCATTCCGATTAATCCCAGGCGTGACCTTTAAGTATCAAAGTGTACACCATTATCCTGGTCTATAATTACTGTAATCGCGCGTGTGTGTGTGTGCTCTTGAGTGTGCGTGTACCCTGGCCAGAGAGGATGTGTGTGTGTGTGTGTGTGTGTGTGTGTGTGTGTGTGTGTGTGTGTGTGTGTGTAGAACCTTTCCACACACTAATAGGGAATATGTGTGTGTGTGTACAGAACCTTTCCACACACTAATAGGGAAGGTGGGTGTGTGTGTGTGTGTGTGTGTGTTTGGGGGGAGAGGAATGATAGGGGAGGACGGGAGGAGCTTGCGTAACTGGGTGGCTGGTTGGCATCGGTGGGGGGCGTGTGTGCATTGTTTGTTGCGAGAAGTTTGGAACCAATGCTCTCTGGTCGCTGAGAGAGAGAGAGAGAGAGAGAGAGAGAGAGAGAGAGAGAGAGAGAGAGAGAGAGAGAGGTCCGCAGAGCTTGTATTCCTCTTACCCCTCTTCCTATCCTATCCCATCCCCCTCTTCCTATCCTATCCCATCCCCCTCTTCCTATCCCATCCCATCCCCCTCTTCCTATCCTATCTCCTTACCCCTCTTCCTATCCTATCCCATCCCCCCCTCTTTCTATCCTATCCCTTTACCCCTTTTCCTATCCTATCCCCTTTTCCTATCCTATCCCCTTACACCTTCCTATCCCAACCCTTTCCTACTCCACCTCCGGCTCCACAACCACCACCACTTTTCCTTCTTACTCCAACTACCCCTCATCCTGTCATACCCCTCATCCTATCCTATCCTACCTACCCCATCAATCCCCTTATCCTACATATACCCTTCCCCTACTCCTTTCCTACCTATACCCTTCCCCTAATCCTCGTATCCTACCTCCCATCCCTCCTCTTATCCTACTTTTATCTTACCTTCCATCCCTTCACCACCACCACCACCACCACTTCCAGTTCTATTCTTCCCCCATCCCTTCTCCACAACCATCCCCCCTCCTTTCTATTCTACCCCCATCCCTTCACCACCTCGACCACCACTTCTAGTCTCCCCCATCCTTTCTCCACCACAACTCCCTCCCTTCCATTCTACCCCCCTTCTATTCTACCCCCCCCCCCCCATCCCATCACTTACCCCCCTCCTCGTGTTTGCGGTTGTCTGGCCACGTGGAATCAATAGCCATAAATCTAACTAACTGATTCAATAATACTGCCAAACTAACTTTGAAAATAAATATGTTTATATATTGTGGAGAGAGAGAGAGAGAGAGAGAGAGAGAGAGAGAGAGAGAGAGAGAGAGAGAGAGAGAGAGAGAGAGAGAGAGAGAGAGAGAGGTGGGGGGAGGGGAGTAAGGTAGGGAGAGAGAAGTGAAATGAGGGAGAGATAAAATGGCATGTATGAGAACAGATGGGTGAGAATACATGCACACTTAGAAAAGGAGCAATTCTCTCTCTCTCTCTCTCTCTCTCTCTCTCTCTCTCTTACACACACACACACACACACACACACACACACACTGGTTTGCCATGAGGGTGACCGCAGTATGTGAACCGGAAAATGCAGTGAGGTAAGAGAGAGGACAACGTATACCATGACGTGATGTTCCTGTCCACACACACACACACACACACACGCAGGGAAAAAACCCCAACAACTTCATGGGGGAGAATATCTTGTTGATGGTGAGTGAAATGGAGGACTGTTGTTGATTCATCCATACCATGCCAGGAAACACAACACACGATCTCAGTGTTAGGGAATCCTTAGTCATCCAGTTTACCATCAGAATATTGTTTATTAATTAAAGAAAGGGTATATATATATAATAATGTTGGGTGCAATTGATGACAGCTGATTCATCCAAACCCTCCAGTTCACTCAAGATTGTAGACTAGTTGAAAAGAGAATTGGAGGCTACTACTGATCCCTCCAAACTGTGCCAGGAAACAGACTAATTCAGTATAAATGGTCCGTCTGTTTCGTGGAATAGTTTGGAGGAATCAATAGGATTTATTTCATAAAGTTGTTATCACATTTCAACCGATATAGCTACATATTTTTTGTATTTCCGGTGCTTGAAAAAAATTCGCTAATGTTGTAATCGGTTTAGTGGCGAAATGAAAGATTATCGTATATATATTTTTTTTGTACGGGTATTTAGCTGCGGTATTTATATATTTATTAATTAATTGGGATATATATTAGGTTTGTAGGAATGGTTGGCTGTAGCGGAAGTAAACATTATTGGGGGAGACAGTGTTGCTGGAAATAACTGTAATCCATACTTTTTTTTTTTTTTTTTTTTTTATAGTAAGCTGGCGGAAATGTAACTGTTCCGTCATTTACTTTCTTGTCTTTTCCGGTAAGTAAATGGATTGCACTTCGAGACAAATTACACCAAAACTTTCCACAGACAGGTATAGTCATCTGCAACTTCCTTACACATGCATTATCTGTCATTTAATTGGAAAGTATTCTCGTTCCAAGTCGAATATTGTTAGGGCGAACAAGAAAGTGCATGATGTATTTGAGAGGAAAGTAAAAAAAACTAAGGTGTTTATGTATGAAATTGCTCCAGTGTGTGTGTGTGTGTGTGTGTGTGTGTGCTTGCGGTAAAGTGTGTGCAACGTAACCTTATGTAGATATCTTTATTATAGAATATTTTTAATGTAAACTCTATACGGAGTAGCTGGTGAAACTTTTTTTTTTTTTTTTGTATGTACAAGACACTTAAATAATTACTTGAAAGCCGCCATCCAAGATATTATCAGCAAATTATAGGCCATTGATTTCTTCACACAGAGCGAAGACATTTATCAACCAGTAAAGATGTGGTTATGTACTTATGTTACACTGATTGAAAGTATATGAACAAAGAACAATATATTTTCTTTTCATTAATCTGACACAGGTATTTTGTTCATGACAAATAGCAAAGTTTCTTTCCAAACCACATCACATTTGACTAATGATGTAAATTGTATCAACTAACAAACATTATCTTCCCAAATCCATTACAAACGAGTACACAAGAAAAATATTGGTGTTGGCTGTAGATACTCTCAATTTCCTCCCAAGTCCGGCCTCTTTGTTTGGTGTGTGTGGAATAACAGATGGTGGTGGGTGAATTATACGAGGGCAGGAAGTTGTACCATTTATCAGTCACAGTAGCAGCAGCAGCAGTAGTCTAGCCTGGACCAGGAGTGAAGAATGTCAGGCAGGCAGGCAGTTCGGGTGAGAGGAAGGAAAGGGTGGTGGTGCAGGTGGCTCGGGTTTGCTGTATAGGCCGCAGGTGTGTGTATGTATGTATGTATGTGTGTGAGCTCCCTTCTCTCTCTGCATCATTGTGGAGATTTTGGTGATGATGGTGAATTGGAGGAAACTGATATACCGAGGGGGTCTGTTTCGTGCTTTATTTGGGAGAAACCAGTAGCCTCCAACTCCTCAAAGAAGTCAGAGTTTCCTTACAGTAAATAAAGATTGACTTGGGTGGCCAGTGTCATTGTAATGACTAAACCTTCTGTCTCTGTGTATGTCTCAATTCTCTTGCATGTTCTCTGTATTTCGCTTTCCTTGTCGTATCTGGCCACACGTCTTGTAGCTCTTAGACTAAAACCTAATATTTTGATTAGGCCTATTGCTGATGTGTTTAGAAGTGATAACGTGTACAGATAAGACAGTTGTGGCTCGTCCTAAATTCAGAGTGAGTGAGTCTAAAATTCCAAACATTGACATCGTTCACGTTCTTTTAGGGATCTGTAAATCAATCCTGCATGGCCTACATCTCTGAATTGCTGTCATTGGACACACGCACACATTGTTGGTGCGTGTAGTGTCGTTCATTGATCAACGCTCTCTGTGTTATTCATTTTCATTGTGGGTATTGTAACTCCCGGAACTGCAGGAAGCTGTATTGTACAGCGGTGCACAAAAGTTCATTCCCTCAGCTTGCCACAATAGAACTGAATTACCTGTGGTTCGAACGACTAAGTGACAGAGAGCAGGTGGCGAGCTGTGTTTTATCGATCGTAAAGTCATGGTCTAATGTACTGCAACCTGGTGAATAAAAGTGAGCTATTTGAGTTAATTTTATGAACCAAAATTGCACACACCAACAGCTATAGTTTCGGATCATTTTTCGAAGCCATCTCATTGGAAGGAGTTGCAGTACATTAGACCATGACTTTACCACAGGTGCTTTGCTTCAGTCATATTGTGTTTGGATATGGGAATGAACTCTTGAATACCAGAGTACACCTTTACTCGAAATTTCCTGGAAAACATATGGTTGAGGGAGAACAGCATGTGAACCCTTACTGGAGGAAGACAAGGCACTGTTCTGAACCTCACCACCACCACCACCACCACCACCAGGCATAGTTGAACTGATGACCATATGCAAGAATGATGATGTTGTTAAGGATGGCATGGTAACGGTACAATGAGGACACTCCCTTGACAATATACACATCCATCGTACCGGTACTTATACCTTCGTCAACACCACCGATATTCTTAGAGCATGTGATGGCGAGAACAAAACAGCATGATCGGAACCAGGACGCCTGATATTCCTAAAGTGATATAGAGAGCCCTGCATGGTCACCCTTCACAGTGGGTATTCCAGGAAGTTGTGAACGGACGAGTGTGTAGTGTACGTTTGTTTGACAGATACAAAAGTTGGTGCCTGCCATCAGTGGACAGTTCAGTCGTTTGTCTAGTGTTTTGTTGCAGTTGGTGGTGGTACATTTTGTATTGACGTTTTGGCTTACCTTCCTCGTATATATGTTACAGTTAATACGTATAATCAGTTAATATGTATATTCTCTGAAAAAACCCAGTTAATACATATATTACTTGTTTCACTCAGGGAATATACATAATACCTAAAAATTACAGTTATTATACATATTACCTGAAATGTGGAGGCATTTTTTATACATATTCCCTAAACTGAAAATTTCCAAATTCGTAAAACATGATATGTAAAAATCCAAGACAATACTAAAATTGACATTTGTAAAATACGATAACTCTTGATATTCAACTTGACTTCGTGTTCCGAATTCTAAGGTCAGGATTGGTCGTACAACTGTCCCTTTAGTGGTAAGTCGTCTCTTTTTCTTGTGACACTCAATGCATCCAGCCTTGAACAGATTAATAGACTCTTGTGTGATGTTTGCCTACTTTTGGGACAGATTTTTTATCATTTTGTCTCGGCCACCATGCCCTGTTAAAATGTGTGCCCTTTTCAGAATACTAAACGTCTCCTCAATGAATACAAAGTATACTGGTTCAGAGTTTTCAATTTTGCGTTTTCTTATCAGTTTTTGAGTGTCACCACAGTTCACCAGCTCATATTTTTTTATTAGATAGTACTGGCGCGGGCTTTTGACTTTCGTCTCCTGGCTGGTAATTAATTCATTTATTGTTTCAAAATATTCATCACGTGTAATTAGCACTCTTTTGTTTTTGCTATGCCACTTTTTTAGTTCTTCCACAAAATGTTGCTCTCTTCTGGCTTCAGAATCCATTTTACAATCAGAGACTTAGAAATTTTCACTACCCAGGTCACAGGCAGGCCAACGTCTACACACGTTCACACCAACAACGTAGGTAACACTGAGGCCCCTGGCCCTGTTGCCGACTTGCCGTGTGTTCCATTCAGTCATAGGTTCATAGTCTCGAACCATTTATTTCGAGTTTCCTTTACAAGTGTATTACATTTATTTCGAGTTCCCTTTACAAGTGACCCCTTCAATTTTCAGTTTAGGGAATATGTATAAAAAATGCCTCCACATTTCAGGTAATATGTATAATAACTGTAATTTTTAGGTATTATGTATATTCCCTGAGTGAAACAGGTAATATATGTATTAACTGTTTTTTTCAGAGAATATACATATTAACTGATTATACGTATTAACTGTAACATATATAGGTTTGCATGATATGACCAGGTGGATGTTTTAGATGAGTTTGTACTCTGACAATATAAAATAAGTGTTTGTTTTTCTCATGCAAATAATAATAATAATCATAATAATAATAATAATAATAATAATAATAATAATAATAATAATAATAATACTGTCAACATCGATATCGCAAGGGGTAAACATATATATACATTATGGGAGCATTATCGTAATGATTGGTTACAGTTTACCACCAGGGGACATGCAACCACGCACCAGCCAGTCAGTTGCAACACATTGATAACGGCTATAAACATTTACCATCAGTCATTGCAACACACACACACACACACACACATACCATAGTATTTGCGATGTCTGATTTGTGTGATAGCTGGGTTGAGTGTGAATAATTAATTATATGAGTATGGTGGTAATAATGAGGACTGAAATGTGTCTATGAGAATTAAGAGTAAATTCATCGCCATCTATCTTCTTGAAAGACAACATACTTTTGGTACATATTGAGCCTATTGATCCCTCCAAAACAGGCTATGATAGGAAACAGGACCAGACCAACAAAAATAATGTTCTGTTTGGAATAAATTAAAGGAATCATTTGCTGCAGGATAACCAACACTTTACTGTCCTCTTTTATGATGATTTACGGCTATCTTTCGTCTCTAATGATTCACGAGATTTCTCTTATGGGACCCTGTGACCGTCTATGAGACCTGGTGGCTTCTGATTCCTCCTGACTAGGCCACGAAACAAGCTCCTTTAGTTAACATAGATGGTGTTTCGTGGTAATGTTTGAAGGACTCTCCAACCTCCAGTTTTCTGACCACATCACGGGTGTCCTTAATGATTCACGAGAATAGACTGTCTTCCTGATGATTCACGAGAATAGACTAGACTAGACTGTCTTCCTGGTGATTCACGAGACTGTCTTTCCGGTCCAGCTGTTTGTTTATGCTGGTAATTATTTGATATATTGTCGAACTGCTTGCAAGGGAATGTTATTAACCCACAACAGTCCCAGAGAATAGATTTCACAGTTCCGGGAGCAATATAGGACTTTAAGTAATAAAGATCAATATATCATTTTTAGTAATAAAGATCAATATAGCACTTTTAGTAATAGTGATCAATATAGCACTTTTAGTAATAGTGATCAATATAGCACTTTTAGTAATAGTGATCAATATAGCACTTTTAGTAATAGTGATCAATATAGCACTTTTAGTAATAGTGATCAATATAGCACTTTTAGTAATAGTGATCATTTTATATTGTAATACACTGAATAGGGACACGTAATGATGTGAATTTGAGAGGGAATTCTTTTTTTGGTGTACATTGGAGTGCCTAGATTCCTCCAAAGTATGCCGGGAAACAGAGCTAGACTACCAATTATATATATGGTGGTTTGTTGCATAGAATAGTTTGGAGAAATCACCACTTGCTCCAGATTTATCACCAATACTGTACTATCCCTTTTAGCCACAGTTTCAAAATTCGATGAAAACAAAGCGTAATAATTTTAGGTCCTGATGAAAGGGACCATATAGAGAAATTAATGTTGTATATATCTGGTTTACGGCGCTATTATTATATGGTATAAATAAGGTCGATAAACAGGTTTGTGTGTGTGTGTGTCTGTTTTCGAGTAGTATGTGTGTGTGTCTGTTTTCGAGTAGTATGTGTGTGTGTGTTTTCGAGTAGTGTGTGTGTCTGTTTTCGAGTAGTATGTGTGTGTGTCTGTTTTCGAGTACTATGTGTGTGTGTGTGTGTGTGTCTGTTTTCGAGTAGTATGTGTGTGTGTGTCTGTCTGTTTTCGAGTAGTATGTATGTGTGTGTGTATGTGTCTGTCTGTTTTCGAGTAGTATGTGTGTGTCTTTTCGAGTAAGTATAGTATGTGTGTCCATGTGTGTGTCTGTTTTCGAGTAGTAGGCCCAATCTGTGTGTCCATGTGTTTGTGTGTGTGTGTATGTGTGCTATGAAAGGGGGGGAGGGAGGGAGGCAGCATAAATCAGGTACCATATTGCTATAGTATTAAGTTGCCTCGTTAAAATGTAATAAAAAATATACACGTGTCGTAAATACCCAATAATATTCTATGAAACATTTCCAAATTCACCCCTTTAATGGTTATCGCTGATTAATATTATCAGAATGTTGCAATAGTTATGGACAATACTCCCTTTACACAAAATATATTTAGGCATAGCCACATTTATCATTATTAATTTTTTCCCACTGAAAATGTCATACCGGTATAATTATTGTATAAATATGTATGATTATCAAATGTAGCTTATTGATTATTTATTTATACTGTGATTTACGGTGTGTAGGAACATAAAGCCTTATTTATTTATGTGTTCTGTACAGCGTTGGTGGTTGTATATCTGGAGCAACTGATTCCTCCAAAGCAACCGTTCACCATTATTTTTGTTCATATGGTTGTGCTTCCTGGCATACTTTGGAGGAATCAAGGTGCTTCAAAAAATGTACATAAAAGTGTGTACCCCCCTAATTAAGGACCCTGTGATTGTGTGTAGAGAGAGAGAGAGAGAGAGAGAGAGAGAGAGAGAGAGAGAGAGAGAAGAGCAGCAGCAGCAGAAGAGGAGGTACGAGAGAAAAACGAGATCCCGGAAGTGTGCGAGTGGTAAGGAAGGAGGAGAGAAAGAGGGAGGAAATGGAGAGGCGGTAGGGGTAAGGAGATATTGAGGCCTCTGAAAGGTATGGGAGGAACTGGAAAAATGTTTGGTGTGAGAGAGAGAGAGAGAGAGAGAGAGAGAGAGAGAGAGAGAGAGAGAGAGAGAGAGAGAGAGAGAGAGAGAGAATAGTAATAATGAAAAATTGGAGGGGGGATAGAAAAGGAGAGGAATAGTTGAGAGAGAGTGGTGGTGAAGAAAATGAGAGAGGAAAAATATATGAAAAGAAGAGAGACTGACGCGAGAAGGGGAGAGAGAGGAGGGGCTGGAGAGAACGAGAAAGGGAGGGAGAATGTGGGGGGGGGGGGAGGGAAGAATTGAGAAGTATATGATCAAAGGATTATAAGGGAAGAGAGAGAGAGAGAGAGAGAGAGAGAGAGAGAGAGAGAGAGAGAGAGAGAGAGAGAGGGAGGGAGAGTGAGGAAGGACACGAGAGAGGGACTAGAAAAATTTGTGAAAGGAAGAGAGGGAGGAGAGAAGTGGGATTGACGGCAGGAGGAGGAGGAGGAAAGAGAGGGAATGGCTGTAAAGGGAGGTAGGGATTAGCGGTGAAAAGAGAGAGAGAGAGAGAGAGAGAGAGAGAGAGAGAGAGAGAGAGAGAGAGAGAGAGAGAGAGAGAGAGAGAGAGAGAGAGAGAGAGAGAGAGAGAGAGAGAGAGAGAGAGAGAGAGAGAGAGAGAGAGAGATTAAAACCAGATAGTGATAAGTATGAGAAAGATAAAGAGACAGCGATAGAGATATAGTAAAAAGTATGAAGGAGAGAGCGAGCGAGAGAGATATAGTAAAAAATATGAGAGAGAGAGAGAGAGAGAGAGAGAGAGAGAGAGAGAGAGAGAGAGAGATCCTCAGCACACACATCACAGAGACGTTTACGGTCCAAATTAGGTGGCTGTGGCTTTTAATACTAATGATAGCCGGCTGCCTATGTGTGTTCCTTGTGTCCTCGTGCCTGTTAGTTACTCTTTATATTGTACGAGGGTTATATGAGGAGGGAGAACGTGCTAAGCTTAACGATGTTTTGCACGGTATGGCCTACTGTACTGTTCAGGTCAGCTTGGCAAGGAAAGGAAAGCTGAGAGAGAGAGAGAGAGAGAGAGAGAGAGAGAGAGAGAGAGAGAGAGAGAGAGAGAGAGAGAGAGAGAGAGAGAGAGAGACTGGAAAGGATGGGAGAGAGAGGATAAGAGAAAGTGTGGTAAGGAGAGTGAAAAGTATGAGAGGAGAGAGAGAGAGAGAGAGCGATGAAACGTATAAAAAGGAATAGAGAAAGTTAAAATAAAATATTAAAAGTTGATAAATGTACAAGTATTTAAGTGGAGTAGGTAAGATGATGACGGCTAATTGTAGAGTATTGATTCCTGTAAACTGGTAGGGACATCCCAGCCAACATGCAGGGTTGGTTGGTTTGGGTTGGACATGTTGGTGGTGGTGGCGGCGTCTCCTCTCCTCACACCAAGTTGGAATTGTTGGAGGATGTTCATTGTGTGTGTTTGTGTACTGGCTGAATGTATGTATGCCCTGGTGGTGGTGGGATTGAGGTGCCCCACGCCCTTCTATAACTTGTACGAACCTAGACCAATAGACTAACTAATAGACGAAACATGCATTTAAAATTGTTTATGCATATTAAACAAGTAAATTTTGAGAACTAAAAGACTGAAACAATAAAAATAATATACATGAAAGACAACCATTCGTGAGGGTGGAAGAAAAATGTTTAGTAAGTTTGTATGTATTTACTTCCCATTTACTGTAGAAATAAAAATATTAAACTTGGTGATTTAGGGATGAAAATGTCTACGAATCGGAAGCCACTGATTCCCTCGGACTGCGCCACGAAAACAGACCCGTAAACTAATGTTGTTTGTTCTTTGAAGAGTTTGGAGGGTGCACAAGCCTCCACTTTACTCAAAGGATCTTATTACTTTTAAGACGTGTAATTTTTTTCTTTTTGTTCTCATGAACTTGCAAAACTTTCTGAGGGACTGGAATATGTTTCCTTAACTTTGCATTCTTGCAGTTTGTCCTCATTTATAATAGAGTAAGATGACTACACTAACGTTGTATATAGTGGTGTGTGTGTGTGTTTACATTAATTCCTGAGTGCAGTAGTGTCTACCTTTGCAGTGGTAGCTTTAGTAAAGTATAATTTACTCTGCTATAATTTATTTCACCTAGGCCAGTCACGGACATAAAATGGTTATCGTGTCTATGAAAATTGTTGTTAATGGCTGTAGATTTATGATAAAATAAAAGCGTTGAGTTGGATTCACTTCCACGTTGGTCATTCAGGAGACTTGACTAGAGACAGACAGCTGCTGTTGTTAAGAAGATAAAACAAACGAGGCCACAACTTCAGTAAAAATTTGATGTGTGGGATCGTAAATTGACGTAGTTTTTCTATTGCTTCTTGAAAGTAGTAATTTGTAAAGACTTCTCAGCATATGATGTGCATTATAGTCTGTTTAGGCTATGTACCGTACGTATACTGAACCGTATGCTTGTCTTCGGTAATGTGCTCGCCTCTCTAATTTCTCCTTAACATTATATGCCACGGCAATGACAATAATCTTGACGCTAAGCCAATGATTTACCAGCAGTTGGTTGGTATTTTTGTATATGGTCAATGTATATATATGGTACATTATAGGCTCTGAGAGAAGATATACTCCAGACTGTTTATTGCCCACAAAACACATATATAGCTGGTGAGGATAAAAATATAAAAGTGAACAATCCAACTACCTGGCATTATTTTTTCTCGTAGATCTCAGCCAGTTTCCATATGCTATCGTCTTTGTGCCACATTATAGTAAGAGTCCGTAGAGTACCGTACTTTTAGTAGATGTGAGTGTCCGGAGAGTCGACGCACCATTACCGGACTAAAATTCGTATAATTCTATAAAAATAAATAAAAAATAGTTGGTCCATATAACACAGACGGCCCAACTCTGGTAATGGTGTAGATATAGGCCTACCTACGGCACGAAAGCCACTTATTAAGGCCTACGTTGGACCATAAAGGGTCAGTATAGTTCGAGAAAGGTAAATGTTTACGATCGCCAGGTTCCCCATTAGTTGCTGTTTATATATATATCTCGATCCGTGAATTTGGTTAGCTCACGGTATATGGTAAATTAGATACGTTAGAGACCGACCATCTGTTTTTGGGGTGCATGGGTTTGGTTGTGTCTATTGTCAATATAGGTTTGTCTGTTGGAGTACGTGAGATAATGATACCTAACATTCACATACGAGAGATTGTTTACGTTTTGTTTTGTCTGGCAGTGTTACATTACTACAAAGGAATATAAAGGACCTTCAAGCAGCAACAGATCTAGTGGTACTGTAGGTAAGGTAAGGAAAGAGAGAGAGAGAGAGAGAGAGAGAGAGAGAGAGAGAGAGAGAGAGAGAGAGAGAGAGAGAGGAAGGAGGGGGCCTGACTGTCTGGCTGAAGGTGAGGGACACAAGGAAAGAACCTGGAGGCAGCGTAAAGTTGAGTGTTGAGAGGGTAAAGCGGCACACACACACACACATACAGAACGTGTGTGTGTGTGTGTAGGAGGGGAGGGTTGTTGAGTATTATGCATGTGTGTGTGTTAGTCTGTAGAAGATTAATGAGAAAAGGTAAAAGTTGAAAGATGGCATTGGTGAGGCTGAATAGAACAGCTTGTGTAGGGAGGGAGAGAGAGAGAGAGAGAGAGAGAGAGAGAGAGAGAGAGAGAGAGAGAGAGAGAGAGAGAGAGAGAGAGAGAGAGAGAGAGAGAGAGAGAGAGAGAGAGAGAGAGAGAGAGAGAGAGAGAGAGTAGAAACATCGCAATGAAAATGGGCAAACGTAATGATGGAGGAAAGGAGATGCACTGTGTGTGTGTGTGTGTGTGTGTGTGTGTGTGTAAGTGAACGAACTATGATAAAAAGTTAATGAAGCAGCGAAATTTTCACTTGATGGGAAGCGAGAGTCGAGAAAGACATTTCACTCCGGCCAGTGCTGTAGCATCGTGGAAAAGGTTGAAGGTAACACCATTAAAACACCACCACAAAAAAATTATATTAAAAAACAAGGTTTGAAAATTGTCCTAGATAACCCGATTAAAAACACACATCTAAATTCAAAGTAAAGGTAAGGTTAGAGCGAGTGAGAATATGGTGGTGCGACGATAAGGGAAGCGAGGACGATACGTTATCAGCTCCGGCTGTGACGGCTGCAGCGGAGCATATATAAACCAGGCTTGCTTGGGAGTGACTGGCTGGTTGGCTGGTTGGCTCTCTGACGGACTCACTTCACTTACTGACCTTTGTCTATAGTGACATACCGGTATTCGCCTTTGTCGTAAGAGTGTGTGTGTGTGTGTGTGTCCCATAGTTACGTGGTCATTAAACGACTTAATTAAAACCTTAAACTAAAGCAAACGTTATTTAAATATTCACCTGACTGACCACTACCTAACGATTATTCTTTAATGTCTAAACAATGATTAAACACATCATTACTCCATTAACAATCCTTCAAACTAATTTACAACACGCTTTGATCCCCTATATATTCACCCCCTGAATATCCTATGATGTGTTACTAAAATAGATTTGTACCTGAAATCTCTACAGGGATCACTACCGTCATCCAGTCTTTCACTCCTTACTATACGTATGACTAAAGCTCCTTCACAAGCACAATGTTTCCAGGCATCTCGAACGAAAATGGGCATGATTCTGGACCTGTAACACACTTTAAAATTTCACATGGGGAGGACATTAATTAAAAGGTGTCTTTACAACTAATCCTCGTCCCTCCTTTAAAAAAAAAAAAAAAGAGCCTGTAAATCTTCAAGACGGACGATCCATCTTTTAGTCCCCATTGGCAAGTAAAGTTATGTAAGGCCAAGATCTATGTCAATATGGGTCGTGGTTTGATTACACGGCCGGTGTTGTTTTTGGACACTCGTTAGGCCTATTGTGTACATACCAGCCAGCCAGCCAGTCAGCCGAACCCAGCCCTCCCTGTTGACATGCCAGCCAGCCAGCCAGCCAGCCAGTCAGTCTATACATAGATAAGTACAGTCGTGGGTAAAATGTAAAGTAAAATATTAGCTACAGACTCCGCCCTGTGTATTGTTCCCCATTCTCAAACATCCTTAGATTTGTTGTTGTGGTGGTGGTGGTGGTTTTCTCACGTATAGTTTAAGGTGGATAATTTGCTTGGGTGAAAGAGGGCTACTGCATGATTCTTCCAACTATGTCAGAAAACAGACTACTGGCACCAAGAGTATATATATAGGGAATCAGTTTTGTAGCATAGTTTGTGAAGGAATTAGTGATTCAGGCTTATTCCGAAGCAGTGGACCATTTTCCTGCTATTGAAGTAAAAATCTATGTTTTGGTTTCAAAGAAGTACCGGGTTATAAAAGACCTTACCATGAATGAGTAAACGTTAATAATAAATACGGGCCCAGCGTAGTGGGTGTAAAGAATGAGCCATTGGGGGATAATACACTATAGGAGGGTACCGTGTACACTTCTGTCTTTAAGGGTGGTAGTGTTGTCGACGAATTGGAGGCTGCAGAGTCCTCCAAACTTAAAAATATATAATTATGGCTTGCGTCGTGTGTTTTCTGGAACTGTTAAGGGACCCTGTGATTTACTCAGAAAATTGGAGGTTAGTGAATCCTTCAAACATTGCCATAAAACACCACCTATACTGAAGAAGCTTGTTTTGTGGCACAGTCAGGAGGAATCAGAAGTCACTATGTCTCATACACGATCACAGGGTCCTTATAGGAGACAATAGATTCAGTAAAATGGAGGCTACCAATTCCTCTAATCTAGGTGAAAAATGGACCACATGACTATAAATTTTATGGCAGCCTGTTTCATTTAAATAGGTTGGGGAATCATTTACTCCAAATTATTCAACACCTATAATGTTTCGGGGGAATCAGTTGCTCGAAATTTGCTAACATAGTGAAAATGGTATGTTACTTCTTTAAACCTGAGGACCAAAACCTCTGCCAAATATGTATCATGGTTCTTTAAACTGTGATGAATAATTAAAGGGGGTTATAACCATGATGATGCAAAGATGTTTGTGTAGGAAAAATTTAAAATAATATCTATATACCATAAGTACACGGTCAAGACCAATACAATTATACGAGTTGCTGAGGAGTAAAGGGAAGACTAGATTAATGTGTACCAGTGTACAGCTGCGAGTAGAACTGTGCACCAAAGCAATCTATCTGTACACCTGCCTTCGATATCTTATCACTTCATATTAATAATTTACATTTTAATTAAAAGATAAGGCACAACGTAGGTATTCGAATAATTTTTCCTCTTGTAAACATGGCAATATAAATGGCATCATATTCATGGCATCATAAACAGAGCGAATAGACTGAAGGAGTGAGTTTAGTCTTTTGTCCTGGGCTGTATACATGAAGGAGAGATACTGTCTCGGTTCCTGCACACAAGTACTGGGTTGATTCTTTATGCCTGCTGCTTCCCTCTCATTAGCTAGTGAAGTATAGGTTGGAGGGTGGAGCGTAGATACTGTATGTGCAGGAGGTGGTGGTAGGGAAGTGACTACCTGTAATACCGCCCAAAGGAGTTCATATGTTCCCAGGCTGTTGTTGCCCATCTACATTTATCAGTATCGACATTGTAGTACTAGTGTAATTTAATAAGTAATGGGCTTAGATTATTATTATATGGATAATTGTCGCTTGGTAGACTACTCAAGATGTTATGTTTTTCTCTTGTCCTTGACGATGGTGACGAATGTAGAGTGGAAATAGCTAGTCCTCCATAAAGTATTAAAAGATTGCTGTTGCTACACTATACGACCACATGTTGACAGAGGGCAGCACGTGTGGATGTGTGTATATTTTCTGATGCAGCTGTGCCACTTCGTCTAAAAAGAAAAGCCGGTTAGATATTTTCACTTATAAAATGAAATGATAAAAATAGAATAAAAATATAATGAATATGAGGTGTAAATCATGTATAAAGTTTCGTTTTATTTTACCAGGCGAAAGTGTTCAGTCTCCTTCATGTCATTGCTTTGCTTTTTCTGTAATTGTACTTCAATCCAACACAAATTACAGCAATAATTTACACAAGTTAATTATCTGCCAGTTATCAACACAGGAATGTAGCGAAACGTGTATATAAAGTCATATTACTTAGAAGGGAATCAGTGCATCTTCGCCCGTAAAATTATAAAAGCACACCACAGAAAAATTGGGTTTAAAGGAGTATAAGTCGCAATAAAAGGTAAAAGATGGATGACGGTAGAGTGTAAGACTTAGTGTACCGGTACTAGGGCTGACCTGTTGTGTATGTGAAAGACTGAGTGTGTGTGTCAGAGCAGAAACAGTACATCACACGTGTTACACCTTCCCCATGACCACGTAGGGGGGTATTGCCTGTAGTAATGTGGGCTATACTTACAGGGTTTTGGCGCCCCTTCGGCCCCAGCCACTGACTTTCAGTTCTTCAACTGTCCCTCATTTCTTTTTATTTCCTTCCTGCTTGCTGTCACCCCTCTCTATCACCTTTTTCTGGCGCTATAGGACCTCGATGTTGCGGCGCCTCATATCCATCAATCAATCAACCTTCTCCATGATCAGATAATTATTCGACTTGAAAATTGAGTGAATAATGACGCCCGAGTGACTCATTCGTGCTCACATCTGTAGCCTGCTTAGGTGAAAGTCGTGTGGGACTTTGTATATGCCAGGCAAAGTGTACAGTATGACCAAGTATAATAATACACATAGCGTTCATGATTTTTGTGATGATGAATAGTAAATGATGCCGGAATACTGTATTTAGTTATTGAAAAACAAAACAAAACATCAATTATTGTATAATCTTGACATGTGGCTCACAAAATTCGAGGATGTATTTAGGTACCTCCTTTGTATACTGTCAAATTATCAAATTAATATTACTCACTCATTCACCCGATGTAGTAATTTGTACCATAACTTCACCTAACAGTCAAAACATTGAGACTCATCCACCAATCCATAAAAAGACTTAAGAACAACACCCTGCTACATGCACGACCCCCTGCAGCCTCCAGGAACCTACACCACCCACTACACTACATGGCAACACACCCAGAGATGGTATGGAAAATGATTAAAATCGAATGTTAGAAACACACATTTATGGTAGACGCTACACATTGCGTCAACCGAGCCTGGGTGTGTTGTAGTTACGGTAGTGAGGCCAGGGACATTGAATGCGGGCTGAGGGACGGCAGATGGAGGGAGAATGGGGACAGGGAGTGGTGAGTGGTGGAGAGCGGTAGGTTGGTTGACTCGGGTTGCCAGGAGGGACGGAGAATAAAAATGTAAGCATAACTAGTGATAATTTAGATGAAAGCACTTTTTGGGGGAGGAGCCGCGAGGTTAGAGAGCTAGTGGGAGACGGAAAGAAATATAAATATACGTGTAGAATGAATGTGGATGAAAACGCTGTATGGGTAGGACTTTCTATATATAATATTTAAATGTCTCAAGAAGCAGTCACGACATACTTTCAATACAGGTTCCTCGTCCTCCCAAAGATGAAAAAGAGTTATAAAACTAGATAAGGGAGGGAGAGAAGAAGGTAGAAAGGGAGGGAGAGTTGAAAGTGAATGGAGGGCTTGATAAGAGTATATAATAGTGGGCTGAGTGAATGGAGGGAAAGTGAGGGAATAGATGGATGGATATTTGTAGAAATAGGTGGCTAAATGGAGAGAATTTGCGAGGAAGAGAGAAGGGAGAGAATGGTGGAGGGAGGAGGGAAGGGGTGTAAAGAGAGAGGATTGGAGGGATAGAGGTTACAAAGGAGAGTAGAAAGGGATGGATTGAGAGAATGTGTGTGTGTGCGTGTCGATATGGTAGGCTGACACAGACCAGGCCTCAGATGTCGACCTTGCTCCAGTTACAGTCTACCTGGAGTGTGTTTTCCTCTCTCTCTCTCTCTCTCTCTCTCTCTCTCTCTCTCTCTCTTCTCTCTCTCTCTCTCTCTCTCTCTCTCTCTCTCTATTTGTCAAGTTATGCGTTAACCCCCTTACGACTATAAGAACCACTTGAGTTTTATTGTCGCCAAAACTTTACAATTTCATTCAGTAGAATCAAACTATGTGTGTGTGTGTGTGTGTGTGTGTGTCAGTCAGTCATAAACTACCTCAAGCCAACACCATCACAGTCGTGAATGTGTCACCAAGGTGTATTGTAGGCAACACTTTATGAGTCTATGCATTATGCAGCTGAGACAACGTCATGACCTTGGAGTGACGAATCATAAATATTTGGATGGAGTAAACCTTATTTATTACCACCACCACCACCACCACTACGAGGAGCATCATGGTCTATGCACTGGTATTATATTTTATGACATGAGAAGATAAACTCTGTGAATATGAATCTGAAGACCATAAATAATATGAGTCTGGTTCAATACAATATAGGGAATGTTGAGGTTATTGTCAAGCTGTAGTATATCATTCATTTTATTACCCGACAACAAGAATGTTATATTATTGGTTTATGTTGTTTTATTAGATTTCTGTGTCGTTTTGTCAGTTAGTAAGCAGAAAAGTTAAGTGTGGATTACTACTATTATTATTATTATTTAATATCTTAACACAGTTCGAGTGAAAAAAAGGGGAAGTAACACAGCCCTCTCTCTTTTTCTCTCTCTCTGAGGTAGAAAAACAACAATAAACGGACAAAACAAACTCCTGGCACACGTGACCATCAGCTGCGATAAAGAACAAAAAACAAAACAAAGCAAGGCTGGTGGGGTATGCCATGCAGCCAGGGGGCGGTGAGGGTATAAGGTACAGAGAGAATGGAAGGGATGGGACCAACATAGCCTATCTATCTACTCTATATAACCCTAGACTAGCCCGTGTGATTTTAGTGAGGGTGAGTGAGGTAAGGTAGAGAGAGAATGGAAGGGATGGGACCAACATAGGCTATTTATCTACTCTATATAACCCTAGTCTAGCCCGTGTGACATTAGTGAGGGGAGAGAGGCTTGCTTGCTACATCTGGCCTTTGTGGTGGTGTTGTTTTGTGTCCAACCGCTGCTCTGGCCAGTTGTTGTTAACGCTCTCACTCACTCGCCCACCCTGGTGTAGCCTAGTAGTGGTAAAGGTCTCACTTGGGCCTTATGCCACTATACTCCAATTTATTTGACTTTTTTTTTTTTTTTTTTTCCCTGGCGAAAATGTTCCTCTTCCCTCATTAATGTTTATATACTTTTCGGTAGCGTGTATGTAATGTACCATACCGGTATTCCAAGCTAAAACACCTCCCAAGATTTGCACAACTATTCCAGAAACATACATGCCATATATATACGTTGGAATGCTGTAGGCTACACGAAATGGTATGTAAGGTCATGCCGGTATTATTTAAAATGTAATCTTTGCCAGGATAACTAACACACACACACACTATAGGTATTGAAACTGGCTGAGACGTCATCACACTGCCTTCACACTCTTATTACAGTTTCTGGGAATATGAATTACGCACAGCCATTGCTAAAAGTTCTAAATCAGAGGAATGAAACCAAGAATGAATTTCACGAGCCAATATTTACACAAGTAAAAGCTAAAAGAGAGTAACATCATATATTGTGTAATTGGATGATAATTTAGAGAGTGTAATGACGTTGGATGAGAGTGAGGGAGTGTACGGATGATGAGTGAGATGAAAAAAGAAAGGGCGCGTGTGTACAATATGTGTGTGTGTTCCGGCTTGACAACATGTAAACGAGTTCATTTTCACATGTTCCCACCTTGAAAAAAATAACATGCACACACACACGTACGTGTTATCCGTTTACATTAAACTCCTAGTCACTTTGAAATAAATACACGTTTGTTTGATCGATCGATATATAAATTTGGGACCATTTTCATATCCGAATCCAAATTTACAAGCCTGGTACTGTATGTATTGAATAAAAGAATATTAACCACAAACTCGTATAATAGTTAATAGAGTTTCTTGTAGCAGAAATTGTTCGTCATAAGGAAACAGCGTAAGAGATGAATGGTAAAACAAACAAAGACACACTCAGGGATTTCAGCTGGTTGTGGGAGAGGGAAACCTGCGTGTGATAGAGAAGGAAAAGAAAGAGAAAGGAAGACTGAGTGGTGTGGTGGCAGGGGGCGGCCGTTAACTTAATTAGGCTATGTTTAGAGGAGGAGGCGGGGGGGGGGGGGGGAGAGATGGAACAGGAGGAGGCGGAGTTAAAAGGAAAAGACTGTGCGAGAGGAGAAGAAAGGAGGAAGAGGATGAAATGTTTAAGGAAGGAGGAAGGGAAAGGAGTAGGAAAGAGGAGTAAAGATGAAACGAATGTGTGGGAGAAATGGAGAAAGAAGAAGAGGAGGAGAAAGGAATGAAGAGGAATATAGGGGAGAAGGAAAAGTAAGGTGTCATGTGGAAACGAATGTGTGAAAGGAGAAGGAAGGAATAATAGAAACGAGAAGAATGTATGGAGGTACAGTACGGTGAGTTAGGGAAGGTCAGGAATAGTTGTGGTGAGGCTGGTTTTGAGGGCCATGGAGGGTGGAGTGGATCAAGGCAAAATGTGTGGGAGAGATTGGGGATGAACAAGGATGTGATGGGGTAGCATACACAAAGGGAAGAAAGGGTAGCTATATGTAGTTGGCTTTTGAGGATGGGGTGGGACAAAGGATGGAGTTGAATTTATTGTGGTACATTTTTTTAGGTCTGGAATGGGAGTGGATTGAGGTCGTTGGCTTTTGAGCATGGAGTTGGGACAATGGAGTGAGGTTGGTTGGTTGCTATTTTTGTTGTTGGAGTAGGCCAAGAATTGAGTGGGGATGACGTAGCCTAGTTAGTTTATGAGGTTGGGTTGAACAAGGATGGAGTTGGGTTGAGGTGTGAGTATCTTTTGAGAGAATGGGGTATATATAGGCCTTGCATGGAGTGGGTCGAGGCGTGTTGTTTTTAATAAGGTAGTGTAGGTCGGGGAAAGCCAGAGGTGTAGAGTGCATGGGACAGACGGACAACCAGACAGAGGCGGGGTATACTACTAAAAAAGAGAGAGGAAAAAAAGAAAAGAAATACCTCAGGGTTGGGTTGACTAGAACACAATGGCTGCCTCTTGTGACTCCCTGACAAAGACCCTTGGTTGGCTGGCTGGCTCTCTTGATCAAAGTTGCCCTGGAGAGAGAGAAAGAGGAGAGCAATCATACCCACCCTGCCAGACCTGGGGAAACAAGGACACGACCAACCTTATACTCATTACAGGAAAACGAAAAACTGCGGACGGACGGAAATACGGGATGTTAGTTGGGACTGAAGTGCCGTATTCCTCGGTGTTCAGGATCGAGTTATAAACCTTAATAACATTGACGATTTGATTCACTTTAGCTAAATCCTACCAATTTTACTCATCACATGAAAGATTCTTGATATACAATGGAGGAATCAAGATACTCCAGTGTACCACCAGTATTTAATCCATTTAATCCATTCAACAGTGTAACATATATAAGCATCCACCATTACTGTATGTAGGCTATCAGTTCAAATATATGGAGGTGGCAAGATGTTCAAAATAATACCAGAAAGAGAGGAAGAGAGAGAAAGAGAGAGAGGGGGGAAGCACCCCAAGCCGTCACCTGCTACTAACACCTGTAACACACCTGTATATACTACACACACACACTTGTTTCATACGCAGAGCGATATGTGACGTGGCAGAGAAAATGTGGAAATTGAATGGGTTGGAGAGAAAAATGGAGAATAGAGAAAGGAAGGAGGAAAGTGAAAGAAAAAGGGGAGGGGAAGAAAGGAGAATGGAGGGAGGATAGATGAGAGTAATAAGGAAGGAGAGGATAGCAACAGAAGGGATGGTAAGAGAAAGGAGGAGGAGGGTAAGAGACGGAAGGAAGGAGAAGGGATGAGGGCAGATGAAGGGAGAAGAAGAAAAGATAACGCTATAGGTAAGGGAGGAGAATATAAGGGGTATAGGGAGGGAGAAATCCGAGTTGTACTACATGAAAGGGGACACAAGATGATCCTCACAATAGGCCTCTTATGTTATTTTTGTAGTTGCAAGAATAAAACACGAATACCGAAAAAAAATCTTAAACAAGAGACCAAAGTAAGGACTAAGAATTTTTTCAGCATAGACCAAAGTAAAGACGAAAAATAAATAAAGTATGGTACGCTATGATAATGAAAAGAACACATATAAAATTGACATTATTCCTTTTAAGCGATTTTCATACCGAGAGAGAGAAAAAAAACAAAACAAAAAAATAAGAAATCTCTGTAGGCGTGAATAGCATTTTCTCTTATCCTTCGTAAGTGAATAAAAAAAAAAAAAAGAGGGAAAAGGTAGTGAGTTTCTGTAAAGGCTTTTGAACACTGGTTTAATTTAGATAAGAGCGTTTTTATAGAGGAATGAGGCCCAGGAAATTATGGAAGGAAGAGAGGAGAGAGGTGAGAGGAAGGGAGGTGTTTGTGATGGGAGTTAGTTGGTGGTGGAGATATAAATGCTGTTCAGTAAGAGAGGAATAAGAGGCTTTGATTATATTGTTGTCGTCAGAGGAGAGGTGAAGTTTAAGAAAGCTATAGGAGTAAGGACTATAGTAGAGTATATAATACATAATTAAAGGAACGTGGTCGGAGAGGAAGGGGGTATACATGTATCCTCGAGTAGGGGGAGATGTATACTGAATGAGAATGGATATGGTTGGGAAATGTATATGGAGTGTCTGAATGAGAGGAGTGGTATAATGGATGAATAGACAGGGTGAGGTGGAATAGACGAGTGGGTGGTTTGATTGGGTCGAGTGTTAGGCTGTACTCAAGGCCTATACAGTCTAACTAGGCCGTGGCTGTACTATATAGATGAGAGAGTATACGAGTGGGGGCACACGTGTGGAGGAGGGACGCTGATGGTAGTAAACAAAGGGGGAATTTCCGTGTGTGGTTGTATGTGTTTGTACGGTAGTGTTCGAAGTCAAGTCTATTTATATTTCCTTTACCATATACAGAATATATATAGACTTAGTTTCACAGGGATATTTTCTTTAAACCTACAAATGAGAACTGTGCTGCTGATGTGGGTTAAGGGGAGATTCTTTTGAAGCTAAATTGAAGGGGTCCTGATTCCCCCTAACTATGCCAGGAAACAGACGACCTTTGTTACTTTATTGAGGGATCAGTTTCGTGGCATAGTTTAGAGGAATCAGAAACTTTCCAATTCTCCAAAAAAATAATCTCTTTAAGAAGTGGGGTTATCGACATCAGAAGAAGAGAAGTGGATTGGAGGCGTTTGCTATGGGAAGGGGAGTGGGGTTTGATGGTGGGGGAGGGTCATTTGAAGGTGTCATAGTTAAGGGTATGTGCTAGCTAGGGAAGATGCTGTAGTTAGGGGAAGGGGAGGTGTAGTGTAAGGGTGAGTGGGAGGTGTAGTTAGGGGAAGGAGAGGTGTAGTATAAGGGTGAGGTGCTAGCCAAGAGAAGGAGAGGTGTGATAGTAGGTGTGATGATGAGGGAGAGGTTTCTACTAGCTAGGGGAGGTGCAATATTGGAGTCTTGGCCTCTTTGTTTACAGTACGTGACGCCCTCACCTCCACCACTCCCATCCCAGACTATGGTGAGTTGGGGGAGAAGGGGGAAGCGATCTCATAATATTCCCAAATCTCATGACATAGGGAGTGACCGCATCGTTCAGAATAGATAGGACAGTCTGTTTTAGGTAGGTTTGGGTTGACTAGCTTACCCCTTTGCTATTCTGTCATTTAATTATACAGGTCTTGATGTTTCGTGTTTTCTTAAATTATGTACACTATGGTATTTGGTCTTCCTAGTCATTAGATCGAATGGCATTGACGTATTGTGTTTTTAATGGGTTTAATGTAATATTTATTAACCATCGTACGTCAATAGTTTCCTTCCAACAAGAAAAGTCATCAGGTAGACGACAGAGAATAATATAAAAAAAACCGCAGCCCCCTTTGTTGATGGACAGATCTTCTTTTTGATAAATTGGAGAGCTGCTGATTGTTCCAAGCTACTCCATGAAACAAATCACCCAAATGTTACTGACTGGGAATCTGTTTCATTACAAGGTGTAAAGGATTCAGCAGCCCTTCCATTTCCCATCAAAAGTTTTGTTCCCTTGAGTGTTATTTAAAGGTGTTTGAACCTCCCAGGAAGAATATTAATAAAGGTAGGGCTAAAAATTCTTCCAAACTATGCCGGGAAACAGACTGCCCCCCCCAGTATTATAGCCCCAGTTTCATGGCATCGGTTGGAGGAATCAGGACACTCCCCGGCCCCCCCCTTCCCGCTCCCATTTTCCCAAGAAGAGGCGACCCCCATTACTGTCAGCGACCATGACATCTCTCCTCGCCTTCCTCATGCTCTTTCCTACCGACGTGATAAGAGTACCATATAGGTTATTGTATTCTCAGCTTGTGTTGTGGATAGTTTTCCTTGTCCTGTTTAGTAATGCAAGCGCACACTCTCACATGTCTCATAATAATTAGGTTATATTATACATTTCATTGCACAATTACATGCAGACGTATTCCAGTACACACACACACACACACTAAACACATACACACACACGGCATAATCTAGAACACACACGCTCAACACATCTAGCAGGGTACAAGTCAATGCTGGTGATCGACTACACTTAAGGAACAGCACATGACAACACAGCAGCTACTCATAAACAAACAAAAATTGGACACACACACACACACACACACACACACACACACACACACACACACACACACACACACACACACACACACACACACACACACACACACACACACACACACACACACACACACACACACACACACACACACACACACACACACAAAATTATATACATTCCTCTCTGATAAACAAACTGGCTACGCGACACACACAGCCATTCACACACTATATGTATTGCTCTCTGTAAAGATTCCTGGTGACCTCAGCAAAACTTGAAGCAATCCTGGTGCCCTAGAACAGGAGTATCGACCTTATAAACACTGCGCCAGAACTCTCATAGCTCAACTAGCCTACTGGTAAATGGAGTGAACAAAGTGGGTGAGGTATCGTAAACATCAGAATGAAGTGGGATGAGTAGAGGAATAAGTGGGGAATGTGTAGATAAATGAATGGAATGAGTAGATAAATGAGAGTGGGATGAGCATAGGAATGAGATTGGGATAGGTAGATGAATGAGGGAGATGGGTAAATGGATGTGTATGATGGGTAAATGGATGTGTGTGATGGGTAAAAAGGATGTCTGGGATGGGTAAATGGATGTGTGGGTTGGGTAAATGGATGTCTGGGATGGGTAAATGGATGTGTGGGTTGGGTAAATGGATGTGTGGGTTGGGTATATGAATGAATGGCTAAACAGAGGATTGAATAGTGTGTCGTAAGCAAAAGATTATGTAAAACGAATAATTTAGTGAGTGGGGTGGACAGAATTTTTTGAGACGAGCAGAGGAAATGGTTGTATATATAGGGATGGAGAATGGAATATATTAGTGGATGGGAAGGAGGAAAGTGAAGGGAGTAGCGAGCCCAATTTAAACCCAGTACACTGTAAAATTTTAGATGGCATTTTGGTATTATTTTGTGATTTATCTTAAAGTTTTCTCCAGGGAATATAACAGCAAGAACAAGACGACCTTTTGGTGCTGTCGATCGCTTACTGTAGCTTTGAAGTATTAGTTTGTGGATTGAGGGAACGATTTACCTTAAAGTTTTCGGTCGACAAGGAATACATCAGAAATAACAATGCGTTTATTATGCCGTCGCTCTTAATAGCTTACGTGTAGGTTTTGACTTGGATTTAATATTAACGCAATGCATCATGAGGTGGAAACCCTGACCGCACTAACTTACCAAATGTGAAAATAAATAGACGCACGCTACCAAGATAACAATGCGACATCTAGCGGAAGATAAGATTGGAACTCCCCCCTGTGGTAATATAATGGACATCAGACAACCAACCAACTCTTTACAACTGACTTTGGAGTATACAGGGTGTTTTGGGCCCCGGGTTGATGAAGTGGCAAAGCGTGATTGATAACTTCCCCTCCAACTTGCTCAGGTTGGATTTATCACCTGTGTACTCAAATGTTGTGGGAAGGGTTGTTGATACTCACCTGTGTGTTACCATTAGGACCCAACTCAGTAGAATGTCCTTACATGTATGGTGGTGAAGGAAGGGAGTCGTATGAATAAAGACTAATTGTAGAGGTATACCTGGGTGTCCTACAGGTACAGACGGCTACCATACCATGAATGAATAACATCAGGTGTGTGTGTGTGTGTGTGTGTGTGTGTGTGTGTGTGTGTGTGTGTGTGTGTGTGTGTGTGTGTAGGAGGGCAGGAGTGATGTATGTGATAATGGAGAACCTGATATAAAAGGAAAAATATTGACTGTGCCTTCCTTACTAATCTTTTTACATCTTTGTATTCCATTAGTATCTTCATAATATTATTCACCTTCTATACCTTTGTCATCTATATAAGCATGATAAGAAAAATAAGTGTGAAAGCATGCAAGGGAGTGAGACATGAAAGATGTAGTGAGGAGGTGCATGTAGGGTGTGTGGATGTGAGGATGAATATGTGGCCAGAATGAGTGAATGAGGGTGTACAGCATGACGGTGAATAATGAGTAAGGTAAAAGGTGACTTATGAGTGAGAAAAGAGGTGAGTAATGAGTGAGAAAGGAAAAGGAGATTAATAGTGTTTGTAAATAGAGGTGCATGGGAAAGTTATAGAGGGTACATGAGGGTAGATGACTGTGAATAGTGAGTGAGTGAGTGAGTGAGTGGGGAAGGAGGGGAGAGGTTTAGAAGGTGCGGTTGATAGACGACTAGCAGTGGGGAGTGAGGGAGGGGGAGTGAATCTGTGAATAATGGGAATGGGGGAGGGATTGCGAGACGGTCTGCTGAGAGAGAGAGAGAGAGAGAGAGAGAGAGAGAGAGAGAGAGAGAGAGAGAGAGATGGTTTGTAAGAGAGTAGGGGAGAGGGTGTGAATAAGTGGGGGTGGGAAGGGAAAGAATAAATGAGGGTGTGTTAGAGAGTGTGGGAGGAGATATTACCAGTAAGGGTGAGGGAAGGTTGTGACTGAGAGTGAGTAGTGAGGGGAGAGGGTGTGAATAGTGCATGGGTGTAAGGGATGGGGGTCGAGTAATGAGGGTTAGTTTGCCACGATGAGGTAACGACGTTGGTTAGGTGGGGTACGTTTCGGAGGGGGGGGTGTAGCCGGCAGGTAAAGTGGAGGAGGGGATGGCACGCACACACACACACACACAAACACAAACACAAACACACACAGGTATTAAATAGATGGGAAGAGAAAGCAGGAAGGTTTAATGAATGAGAGGGAAAAAAGGTACCGGTACTACAATTTAAGAAAAAAGAAAAGAAAACGAAAGACAATGCTATGCTATTCTTAATATCACGAGACAGGAAGAACACACACACACACACACACGTAGAATAAAATGCAGATGATGATGACAAAGGAAACTATATGATACAGAGCGTTCCATTTCTACGCTGTCCCATCACCACGGTACATAACTACTACACACTGAGGATTGATTCGTTAAGTGTGTTGTAATTAAGGCGTCTTTGGTGTCTGGTGGTGAGTGAAGGCTGCTTATTATCTCAACCAAGTGTATAATTCGAGTTTGTAGATCATAATTTTCACGTTTAACTTGTATTTATTCTTAAGTTACAAAAGTTACATTAAGTATGATTGTGGTGGTTTTATAGTTTCCTTCGTTCCCTGGTTCCTGACTTATAAGACACGCTGTATTCATGTATTATAGTATAGGGAGGGCGTTGCCACTTCCCACTCTCCCCAGGGATATTTTACCCCCAAATATTTCCTTTTGATAATCTCCTCCCCCAAGAGAATCCCCCCCACATCCTCCCTTGTTAATCTCATCCCGCCCTTTGGATATTTGCCCCAATTCTTCGACATTCTATGCCTCCCTATACTCCAATACCCCTTCCCCCTGACAAGTCACTCCCCACCTCAATATGATATTTATTTAGTAATGTATTCATTTGATATATACCGGTATATATATATATATATATATATATATATATATATATATATATATATATATATATATATATATATATATATATATATATATATATATATATATATTTCTTTTACTTTAAGGAGATTTCTCTGCCTAGTCACCATAAAGTTTATGTTGTCCAAAAGGGAGGTGTCTAAAGTTTGTTTGCATTAGGTTTGGTCTGGACTATATTATCGTCAAGGTGAAAGTATACCGAACTGCACCTCCATAATGACATGTTTTATATAGATTTCTGTTCCCATTTTTTAGGGTAATTGAGAAGCGACCCGCGTTCTGGGAAAGAACTACTATAAACTGTTAACACTTCCAGACAGAGACACTCCAACGCGAACACTGCCTTGGTGTAAACATTCCAATATCCAGTACGTATTCCAACAGACTGACACACAAACATACACATCAAATATACACCATACTCAAACATACACATCAAACATACACACTCAAACATAAATGCCCAAATGCAAACATACATACCAACACAAACGCTGGAGTAAAAACACCTAAACAATAAACCCCCAAAACCCAGACATTCCAACATAAACACTCCAACATAAACACCCCATAACGTACACCATCAGACACCCAAACATAGACACACCAACACAAACGTACGCTCGAATAAAAAGCACCCTGACCTCTTCTGTATTACCTACTCTCCAAACCAAACCAATGGAAAGGTAAACAAACAGTGTGTGTGAATGTGTAGTGACTTCCTCCTGCAACCAACACACGATGATAGACTCTGTAATACTGTATCTGATCCGGTGATCCACGACTAATTCCCGTTAGTAACTCATTGATCCATTGGGGGGATGTGTGTTGTGCAGTTTCGCTTGTTATTATTGTATGATTAAATAGATAGTTGTGGGATTTATTTACCAGTGTGAATGCATGGTTTATTTTTGTTATTCTATCAGTGTCAGTCAAACATAAATGAAAGGTCCAGTGAGGTTCAGGGGATATACTGACGGGTAAGGAATGTAAACACTACCACAGAGAGTCCTTTGGGATTTGGTGCTTTAAGGGGATAATTCGCTTTTGTTACAGTGGAGTGCCTTGATTCCTCCAAAGTATGCCAGGAAACAGAACCAGAAGAGCAAAAATAATGTTGCTTGAGATAGTTTGGAGGATTCAGTTGCTCCAGAAATACCAACACAAAACTTTCCCCTTAAGTACGTAATCACAACTATCGGGTAAAGTGGTGTGAAATGAAGTGGTTGTATCCCAAGGTGTAATAATTAGAGAGTACCTGTATGAAATAAGAGTTCGCAAGGCAGACAGAGAGTCCGGTGGGATTTGATACTTTATAAGTGAGCTGGGTTATTATTCCTTGTGGTAAGACTATAGTTATTTCTGATAGCACTTACCCACTAGTATACAGAGGTTGGAATTAAAGAGTAGTACAGTGTTGGTAAATATGGGGCAACAGATTCCTCGAAGCAACAGGCCACCATTTATTTTTGTTGAACTGGTCCTGTTTCCTGACATACTTTGGAGAAATCAAGGCATTTCTAATGTACCAAAAGTATACACTCCCCTAAGAGAGAAAGGGTAGAGAAAACAACACTAACATAAAAACAACAACAGACTTCCTGAACCCTATCATTAGCCTATTCTTCCCCTCGCCTCTCTAAGGCTGTGCTAACTCTCCCCTTCCCTGCACCGTCTCTCCTCCTCGTGTGAAGTTGGAAGTGGTCGTCGGGTTGGTGCACTGGTGGGTGGTAACATTGTCGCCTCGCTCTATAGTCAAGAATCTCTACTATACGCACATCAGTCTGTTATGATAGTTACGTTTAGATCCCCTCCTATATATACATCCATAGTAATAGGGCCCCGTAACCCGTTTTGGCCAAGCTAAGTTATATGCATTTCCATTTTCTCCCTAGGTAATATTGCCACTCGCCTTCCCCTCCTCCCGGCCTCTGTGTTTGTCGTCCACCCTCACCCGCCTGGAAATTTTAATCTTGTAGCCCTATCTCCCATCGCGATATTCAAGGATAGTCACGGACCAAATTTATTGTTTTATATCACCACGAATTTAAAACAAACCAAGTTATGATGACGAAAGGTACAGCTGGCAGCATAAAATCGCGTCCATCTATGACATGTACTTAATAATGCTAATAACACCAGATAAAGTTACATTATGAACTAGTTTCTGTCCAACAGCATATATAATTTACTACTTGATGAGTATGTATGTCATCTCTGCATATAAATAGTGTTACAACATCTCTAGGCTCATATTTATGTAGGTGGGAATGAAGCGAACTTTTGCTGGCGACTGTACATACTGTGGTTGTATTGACGAGGAGTTTTATCAATATTACATGCACCTCATTGAACCCTTAAATAATTATCAAACCAATATACAGACTATCTTTGCCTTGCTGCCTAATATATACCGTATACCGTATATATACTAATTCCTCATTACTATATTTATTATTATTCCTACCAATATGCTCTTCTCAACGTTGAAAATAAGGCCATGTATGTATATATGAGGACCAAATCAGTCTTTCTTCTCTTTCTCCCCCAACCCTGCCCTTCCCCCTCATCCTCACGATCCCCTCCCTCACCCTTTCCCCCTTCTTTCCCACTTCTTTCCCCTTCTTTCCCCTTCTTCCCCTTCCTTGGTGGCGACGTGAGACCTGGTTGCAGGGATAAAGTTTGGGTGGTGTAAACCCTCAAAACTCGGGACTGAAATAAAATACCCATCTTTGTGAATCTGTGTCGCTGGGGCTGGTGGTTTCTCATTATAGTGAGTGTGCTGACTGACTGACTGGATGGTAATAGTTAGTTAGTAATAGTGTTTTTAGTCTATGAATTCATGTATTTATTTATTCATTTGTAGTACAGGGCTATAATGTTTAGTATTAGGTGTAATTTTGGTATGCGAACTGGATGGATGGTTAATGGTGTTTTTAGACTTTTTATTCATTTATTCATTCATTCGTGTATTTATGTATTTATATATTTATTTATGTATTTATTTATTGTAGGAAAGGAGCTATAATGTGTTGGTATAAGATACACTTTGGTGAGATTTGGGCTTCATCACGCACGTCAGACCTATACAGTATGTTTAACCTCAAAACCTAAAAAGAAAACTAAAAGTATCATATTAAACACACCGTTTTGTACAAGAATATTACTGAACCCCGACGGGTTTAAAGCTTAATACCATAACTCCAAACCAGATATTGATTGTATAATCACGAACACAACAGAATTAAATTGTACTAGACCTCGGTATATTAAATAATTGAAGCTTAGGAACTATTTGAAACAAAGATTAAATTTATCACTCTGAACACACTTGTAGCAAAATTGGACAACGTTACGGGCCATGAAGCTTAAACACAGGACTCGAAGCCAGAGAGAAAAAGTTGTCACTGGACGCAGGAGCCCAGGGAGGGAGGGAGGGAGTCAGGGAGGAAGGAGGGAGAGAGTCAGGGAGGAGGGAGTCAGGGGGGTGGGAGTCAGGGAAGATGGAGGGAGTCAGGGGGGGAGGAGGGAGTCAGGGAGGAAGGTTATTGAGCCTTGGTGGCCAGAAGTGTGTCAGGGGGAGTGGGAAGTCGTCACCCCTCTCCACCCCCACTCCTCTCACCCCTCTCCACCCCCACTTCTCTCACCCCTCTCCACCCCCACTTCTCTCACCCCTCTCCTCTCATCCCTCTCATTCCTTCCCCTATCATCATTTCTTCTCTCCCTATCATCTTCTATCCTCCTCTTATCGTCTTCTCCCTATAATCCTTTCTGCCTCCTTCCATAATGTTCTCTATCCTCTTTCTCATCCTCTCCTCTTCCCCATTCACGATCTCTCTTTCTCTCTCCTTCCCCCTGCATTATCCTCTGTCTTTCCCCTCACCACTATCTTTTTCCATACTCCCTCCATCATTCTACATCAATTCTTCCACCCACTTCTCTATGCATTATCCCCCGTCCCTTCCCTCGCCTCCCCCTCTCTCTTTTGCCTCACTCCCTTCCCTCCTCTTCCCCTCCCCTTCCCTCCTCTTCCCTCCCCCCCTCTTTTGCCTCACTCCCTCCCCCTACCCCTCCCTTTTCTTTCTTCCCAACACCTCACATTCTTCCCTAATGAGACAGATGAGGCTATGGGTTGGTGGTTTTGATGATAATAGCTGGTGGGTTGGTTTGGGTGGTGGTGGTGGTGGTGATAGTGGTTGGGGGTAATTGTGGCCGTGATAAATAGTGGTATTGATGATGGCTTGTGTATGTATGTATGTATGTTGGTGATGGACTGTGTATGTATGTATGTATGTTGGTGATGGACTGTGTATGTATGTATGTATGTATCAGAAACAGGGTATAATTCTTCTACATTTGACAAGTTTCATAATATAATAATAATACTATAATATAATAACAATAGTTGTCTCAGATATTCTTCACCTCATTACGAAAGCTCGGATTCAGAGATTTCAGCCGCTCTTGATGTAAAAAAAAATAAAAAAATTCGGCGCTTTCGAGAAGAACGCGACGTGCTTATTATAACCAAGGCCTATATATATAGGCCTTGATTATAACATGAGGATCAGCGCTGCTTTCATAAAACGACGTATGTATGTACTTGGTCAACGCTTCCCCATAAACAAATCAAGTATGGATTATGTAATGTATGTTCATTATTTCACTACATCGATCCACCGTGCATGTGCGACGAACATTTTCCCCTCACATTAATAATATATAAATTAAACAGGGAAAGGAATAACTTGTTGCACCCACTATACACTGTTTTATTATTCACCGCTGGAGTAGAATAATATCGGGTAAAACTGGGCGATTTTATCCAACTTTGAAACACTACCCGCATTTTTAAAAGGTTAGTAATGATATAAATATGTGTGTGCATTGGGTAAACAAGTCCAGTCACCGTCAGAAGTTCTATTATACTCCGGGGCGAATGAACGTGAGCTGTGTGAGTGAATCTTGTGTGAGTGAGACATACTGTTATTTATTTATCATTTACAGAGACAGATTCATTGGAAGGTGTTGTGGCAGGAATATAATGTTGTAGAGCGTGATTGAACAGTTGATGGTAATAATGTTTCCTTTACTTGTACTTGAATTATAATGATGTTTTTATCTTTTTTTCGTGTTGGGTTTAGTACAGCTTAAAAAGAAAAAAAATTGTGGTTGAGTATTATTTTCTTCAACAGTAAATTCAGATTCTAAAGTTATATCCAACGTCACTAAAGTAAATATATCTGTAATAGTTTGTTCTGTAGTTACCGCCCCTCCTCACCAACCAACCAACCAACCTTCACCCTTACTTACCCTTTATCGTTATCCTTTCTCACCCTTGCCCTCTCCACCCTTCACCCTTACTTACCCTTCATTAACCTTTCTCACCCTTCATTATCCTTTCTCACCCTTGCCCTCTCCACCCTTCACCCTTACTTACCCTTTATCGTTATCCTTTCTCACCCTTGCCCTTTCCACCCTTCGTTTACTTTTCCTTCCTCTCCCACGCCAAATATCTCCTCCTCGTCCTCACCTTTCCTCTTTCCTTCACACGGTACATACAACATCTCTCCCTTCCTCCCATCTTGTCTCTTTCTCATTCCCACTTTATCATTATTCTCTCACCTTGTCACCCTTCATTGTTCTCTCTTCTCACCCTTCCTCTTTCCTTCCCACGCTAGCCTACACCTTTCATTCTCACCCTTCATTTTCTTCTCCCACCCTACAACTTCTCTTTTTTACTCTTCATCCATACCCCTCCCACCCTTTATTCTCTCCTCCCTCCCTTCCTTCATTCATTCTCTCCTCTCCCCCTCCCTATATTCATTCTCTCCTCCCTCCCTCCCTCTCTCCCTTCCTTCATTCTTTCCTCCCTCCCTTCTCTCATATTCCGGCGACAGTGACCTGCGTTGTTTGTTTGTTGTGCCTCCCAAGTTGAGTGATATGCCAGAAAAAACAAAAATATCCCTTCATTTCCTCCCCCCAGTCACCGCCCTCCCTCCCTCCTTCCCTCCCCCCAGTCACCTCCATCCTTCCCTCCCTCCCTCCCCAAACCCTTCACTCATTATTCTTCCCTTCCTTTCATCTTCCTCTACTTTCATCTCCCTTACTTATTCATCTTTTTCTCCTCATATCCTCATCTTCTTCACCTTTCATCTTCTTCTACTTTCATCTCCCTTACTTATCTTTTTCTCCTCATATCATCATCTTTTAATTTCATTTTCTTCCTTTCATCTTTCTCTACTTTCTTCTTTTTCTCTTCATATCCTCATTTTTATCACCTTTCATATTTTCTTCTCATATTTTCATCTTCCTTGCTTCTCATCTTCCTCTCCATCTCCCTCACCGTTCATAATTTTCTTCTTATCTCCCTCACCTTTCATTTCTCTCTCCTTATCTCCCTCACCATTCATCATTCTCTCCTCATCTCTCGTGCCTCTTCCCATATTCTTCAAATTTCACATCCCTCATCTCTCTCACATCTCGTATTCCTCTCCTCATTTCCTTTACTTCTCATTTCACCAAGCCCTTATTTTCATTTCTTCAACGCCACATTCTCATTTCCTCAACCCTCCACTCATTTCCTCAACCCTCCACTCATTTCCTCAACCCTTCATTCTCATTTCACTAACCTTTCATTATAATTTCCCCAACCCTTCCATTTTTTCCACCCCTCATTTCCCCGACATTTTATTCTCATTTCCCCAACCCGTCACTCTCATTTCCCCTCCTGTGTGTTCCTCCCAACGATATCATTTCCACTTTTTTCATTAGATCTCATCTGTGACTAACGAACCCCCCTCCCCCCCCCACTCTTACTCCCCTCCCCACTCTTACCCATCCCCCACTTTTACCCTTCTCTTCCCCCCCCACTCTAACCCCCCTCCCCAATTATTACCCCCTCCCCTCCACTCTTACTCTTATCTTTCTCCCCTCTCCCCCTCCCCACTTATTACCCCCTCCCCTCTCATTACCCCTCACACATGCTCTTATTTGCCCCTCCCCACTCACTCATCTCCATTCTTGCATCTCCCTCTCCCCTTCCCCACCACTACTACTACTACCACTACTACTATATACCACCTACTACCACAACTATCACCTATTACATAACTTCCCTTTACTCTTAGCCACAACCACCTATACCAACACCATCACCACACACTTTTTATTATCTCGTACCACCACCACTACTACAGCGACCACCAATACTATTACCACTACACCACCACCACCACCACCACCACCATTATTACTATTGGACCATTGTCACTACCGTACCATTAACTTTCACTCGTCTCACCACCACCACCATCACCTCCACCGTCACTGTTGCACTATCACCACTAACACCATAACTATTGCATCCTCACTACCACTATTAACTACTGTTCCTCCTGCCACTACCACTCACTACCACCCACACCACACTTTGTACACCATTACCACTACCACTCACTACCACACCACACTAAACACCATTACCACTACCACTCTTCATACCTCCACCACCACAACCACCACCGCAGCCGCAAACTCTCACAACACGTGTAAAAGTTTGCATCCTCTTTTGAATTGTAGTATGCAAATGACTAAAGTAGGCCCTCGTCCCCCATCCCTTGGTGATTCCCTCCCCCCTCTCTCTCTCTCTCGCCTAGTCCCCTTACCCCCTTCCATAGTCCCCTTCCCCCTCTCACATTGTCCCTCTTTCTTGGTCCCTCTCTTCCCCTCCCCCCACTCTTGGTCCATCTCCTACTTTGTTCCCCTATTTATCCGCCCCCCTTCTTACCCTCCCTCCCCTTGGCCATGTACCCCTTCTCCCACCCCATCCCTACACTTGTGCACTTCCCTTCACCTTATGTATACCCTTCTCTTGTCTCTCCATGCACCCCCTTCCCTTTCCTTCCTTTCTCTACCACTCTTGACTCTCTGCCCTTCTCTATCCCTCTTGACTCTCTGCCCTTCTCTACCCTTGTCCCTCCACCCCCTCCTACGCCTTCCCCTTTACACTAGTCCACACACCTCCTTTCCCACCTCTCCCTTCCCCCCCTCTCCCTTTCCCTCCTCTCCCTTTCCCTCCCTTCCCCCTGTCCCCTACTCTCTTTCCCCCCACATCCATTCACCTCCCAGGCCAACCCAGAGACGAGAATAAGCAATGATCACCCCTCGAGTCTTCGCCTTCCCTCACCACCATCTTTATTCTGAGTATTGCGTAGCCAGAGCAGTATATAGGATAGTAGGGTTTTTATTGCTGTCGGTCATGTCTGTGTGTTTGTTTGATGAGGATTGCTTGTTTATACGCCGAATACGCAAACACTAAAACGCACATACAACACAAATCATCGGAAATGGATAAAGCTGACACACCCTCACACAAAACACACATTCACAAGCAAACAAGCACAAACACCCACAGCAGAACACACACACAAAAACAAACAAACACAAACACTCACTGCAGAACACACACACTCACAGCAGAACACACACACACACACACACACACACACACGCACACACGCGCGCGCGTTAATGCCCATTCCCAGTAAATCAGTCAAACACAAACAACTGAGTCAGACGCAGACCCAAGCATTGACCCAGAAACCCAATGACAGACGAGACAAACAGAGATCCAACCACCACCAACACGATAAGTAGACTAAGGCAGAGAGATAGAGAGACATACGGTTCATAATAATCCGGGCAATAACAGAACTACAGAAATTGACAAAAAGACAAACAGAGAGATAGACAGACATACATAATAATAATCCAGGCATTAACAGAACTACAAAAATTGACAAGTATACACACGGAGAGATGGACAGATATACACATACATATCCTACATCCAGACGTCAACTGAACCACAAGGAGAACAGACAAGTAGGCACAGAAATAGATGGCTTCAACAAAACCACAAAAAACAGATAATGAGACACACTCAAATGCAGCCAAATTCCCAAATCCATACAGACAAACAGTTTTGGTTGCATACACAAACACATCCACCTTTACCACCACAAACACATCCACCTTTTAGACCACAAACACATCCACCTTTACGACCACAAACACATCCACCTACGCGACCACAAACACATCCCCCTTTACGACCACAAACACATCCACCTTTACGACCACAAACACATCCCCCTTTACGACCACAAACACATCCACCTCCACGATCACAAACACATCCACCTTTAAAGATACAGCCACAATCAGACGCGGATATGGAACCTACAGTAAAACCCACACACAACAAACACAGTCGGGTACAAAAAGTGATAAACACAGATAAAAACTAGAAGGCTACATCTGTACTGAAAGGTATTAAATGCCATTCCTCCTGACCTTAATATTTGACCTGGATCCATCAAAATTGAATCACTTCTTTATTGCCCAACGTTCAGTCATCCCTTTAGGTTTGATTAAAGTCCATTCATAGTCATTTTTTTTTTGAGAGTTACCATCCGAAAAGCAAACAAACAGACAACCTGGGGTGAAAACATAAGTTTGTACAAATTTCCATTGCGAAGGTACAGTCACGAGCATAAGTTTCTTTACTCCCATGGCGAGAGTAAAATCGAGATAAATGCATAAACAAAAAACAAAAAATCACCAACACAGAATAAAAAAGATTCCCAGACACAAAACCCCAAACCTCATCACTAACAGACAGACAAACAGACAGACATGAGACGCTGAGACATAAATATAGACGCCTCCACGACCACCACCTTATTGCCTGCCTGCCTGCCTGTGTGTGTGCGTGCGTGCGTGTGAGTATGCAGCAGCCAGTGCCCTGACCTACCTCACCTTACCTCACACTACCAAGGCCTTCACACACACACACTAATAATACACACTTATATAATAATTGTTATGACCTCCCTGCCTCACCTTCTTACTGTACGTCATTCTGTAGTTGTTGAGTTGTGTGGTGATGGATCTAGCCAGGTGTACTGTACTGTAGGTAGCTCTCTCTCTCTCTCTCTCTCTCTCTCTCTCTCTCTCTCTCTCTCTCTCTCTCTCTCTCTCTCTCTCTCTCTCTCTCTCTCTCTCTCTTTATGAATTCCCTGCCATATATACCTTTCGTTCCCCATCAAACATTTTCATACTTAGTGCAAGGCCACATCAATCTCTTTTCATTCTCCCGTGAACGATCCCCACAGACTGCGAGCGATAACTTGTGGGTTGGGAGGCTTAAAGTACCACCACGGGATCACGTTCAGAATTCCCCGTTAATATTGCAGAGTTAATCGTCTTAGTGAATGTTGTGTAGTTAGGCCGGCTGGACAGAGAGGGGAGAGGGAAGGAGGGAGGGAGGGGAAGGGCAGGGAATAGGATGAATGGATAGAGGGAGGGAGGGAACGGAACGGAAGGGAAGGGAAGGGAGTGAAAAGGAAAACATGGGAGAGAAAAAGTGAATGTAATAGTTTTGTGAATTTTATATATGTTATGATGACGATGAAAAATAATTTGGAATAGTGAGGAAATGTATAATGAATTATTTTACTTCACTGTAAAGGTTTAATTAATTAGGTCACCATGGAGGCTTAGTCAGGATGATAGGTCATATGGTATATAAGCTACGATACTGAATGTTCACCACGGGGTATAAACGACTTAAGGGGAGAATATTTTGTTTGAAGGCTTAAAGGACGACTGATTCTACCAAACTATATGTTACAAAACAGATCCCTTACCATACTACAGTAGTAACATTGATGTGATTTGTTTCCTGGGATAGTTTGGAGTAATCAGTAGTCCTTCAGTTTACCAAAAAGAAGCTCTCCTCTTAAATGGATAAAAGGGTTTATACACGGGGAACTTTAGCAAAGTCTTAAAAGTGAATAAAAGCACAATAGAACACGCCCAGAAGGATTTATGCTTGAGAAATTCCTATATAGAAGCGACTTAAGGGGGAAGTTTTGTGTTGGTAAATCTGGAGCAACTAAATCCTCCAAACTATTCCAAGCAACAGAACAAACACCATTATTTTTGCTCTTATGGTCCTGTTTCCTGGCATACTTTGGAGGGAGGAATCAAGGCACTCCAATGTACCAAAATAGAATGACCACCTTAAAGGAGACACGGGTTTGGAAATAGAATAGTGGACGTGTAGAGAAAGCCTCCAAAAAAGATGTATTATTATAATCTATGTAAGAACACTAAACATATTCATGGACTCATATGGGTGTGTGCATATCAGGAGCTGACTAACTAGAACTGCACCAACAGGCTTTCTATATTGTTTCCTAATATTTATTTTATGTTTAACTGCCCTAACCTCTGAGACCACTACTCTCCACTTCTCTCCCCTAACCTCTCCACTACTCTCCCCTAACCTCTGAGACCACTACTTTCCCCAACCTCTCCCCTCCTCTCCCCCAACCTCTCGTCTCGTCTTCTCTCCTCTCCCCTAACCTCTCATCTCGTCTTCTCTCGTCTCCTTTGTTCTCAGGATGTCATCTCACTCCTCCCTCTTCCGTTCTTTCCTGTCCCTTTCCTTTCCGCCTCTTCCTTTTCCTCCCCTCCCCCATGCCCGTTTCCTTCAGTCCCTTTCCACCCTCCCCGTAGGGGGTATTGCCTATAGTAATGTGGGCAATACTTATAGAGTTTTGGCGCCCCTTCGGCCCCAGCCATTAGATTTCAGTTCTTCAACTTTCCCACTTTTCTTTTTATTTCCTTCCTGCTTGCTGTCACACCTCTCTATCACCTTTTTCTAGCGTTATATGACCTCGATGTTGCGGCACCTAATATCCATCAATAAAACAAAAACAAAAAACTTTCCACACTCTTCCTTTTCCTCTCCTCCTCCCCTACCCCTTTTCTCCCCTCCTTACCCGTTTCATTCCCTTCATTTCCTTACTTTTCCTCCCTGTCCCATCCTGTCAGGTTAGTACCATCCACCTTCTATTTTCTCCCCTCCCCTGTTCTCAAGCTTGTCGCCTCCTCCACCCCCCCCCCTCCCCCTTCCCGTCCCTTCTGTTCCTTGTATTAAGCAAAAAATGTGCCAGGTATCCCTGTTTCCGCCCTTCCTCTCACCCTCCTCCTCCTCCCCTTCCTCCTCCTCCCCTCTCACTCTCTCTCCCTCCCGATCACTCCCTTCCCCCCCCCCTTGCCCCGGCCCAGATGACGCTCCTATCACTCACTCTACTCAAACACTCACCACTCACTACTTACCTATAGTCTCATTAACTTTACACATACACTCACCACTCACTTACGGTACCTAATATGTGTCTCACTACTCATACACACACCACTCACTTACTTATAGTCTCACTCATTCATTCTCATTCCTTCACCATTTACATCTTTCACAAAACTGTTCTTCACTCACCACTTCGTCTCATTAAATTCTTACTGTTATCACTCCAGTTTTGTGACGAAATCTCACCATATACTCAGTCTCACTCACTTTTCATGCTAGCCTACTTGTGCACTCACTTAGTCACTCACACCTACTCCGTCACTCACTTTTTACGCTTACATAATTATAGGCCCTTCATTTTCTCCCTTTCTCACTCTGTCACTTTACACCTAATCTATCATTCTCACTTTTCACACTTATTTAGGTACTCATTCTCTCCCTTTCTCACTCTGCCACTCACACCTACTCCGTCATTCTCACTCTGCCACTCACACCTACTCCGTCATTCTCACTGAAGCTCGCTTGGCCATTGATCTGAAATTGGGTTGTAGGGGATCTGAAATGCTTCCAACTTGTGTACACAGTCATAATAGTGTGTCTGTCAAGGAGCCCGAGCTACCAAGAAAACCATGGGAGATTGAAGCAACTCTTCTCAATTTTTTTTAAGTCAGACCAAAATGTAACGGCTCCCACATTGAATTTCTGGATTTTTTCTGAAAATATCTAACTACTATTTAAAGCCTGTGATGTGATGTGATGAAGTGATGAGGCCTGCATGGTAGAGCCACGTGCGAGGTGACTGGGTACGGTGTAGTTGCTTCTCAAACAAAATATTCATGACAGGTTTGAGTTACGAAGATTCATGTGGACATAATATTATCAGAGAGGATATCCATCAGCAGGACCAGTTTTACTTTTTTATGATGACCAAGAAATTTGATTAGACCCAAAATGAAGACGGAAGACATTACTGCGGACATCCAAATTACAGAACCAATAAATACAATACTATACAATATATAATTATATACATTAAAATATACATGATGAATATAAACACTGTATGGCTATATTTACTTAATTATATGAAGCTGATGTTGGTGATAGATTTCTTTTTACCGGTATGTTGATAATTATGCTGTTCTTAAGAAAAAATATGATGGTATGGGCAAATTTCAATCTCACGAAACGTTGAGCATCAGTTTTTGGCTAGCCCTTGCCTCGTAAATTTTCCTCACACACCACACCAGCCAACAGAGCAGAGGAGGGAGTTGGATAGGCAGGGCAATGGATGGCTGGAAAACTAACTCTCTCGTCTATTTGTTTATTGTTTAGGTCAATATCACTTCAGGTGTTAAGGTTATCAAATCAAAATACAACTTGTCCTGAATATCTATAGATGACATTGTTGAAATTTGTCTCCATAATGCTGGAAATACTTTGTCCACACGATAAAGAAAAAACTATCGGTGCATTTCTCGTGTGAAACATTTTGACTCCTCAGACGGTGGGTAGTGAAATATAGTTTGATTATTTTCGGGCCGTTGTAAGCATTTATAGACCCCTTCTGCTCCATAGTTTTTTTTTTTTATCGTATGTACACTTTCACTTAAACGTTTGTGAAATAAAAAATGGAAAAAAATTACTCTAAAACTTTGAAAAATGGAGGGTTGAAGATTCGAACATTTTGTTGAGAGTGTATATACGTATGTATGTAAGTTAGTCGTGATCTCCAGAGAGGGGGAAGAGGGTGGAGTGAGAGAGAAAGAGAATAAAAGAAATATGGAGGGTCAGAAGGACAAAAGGCTATATACAAATACGAGTTACATTTTTTGTGAACCCAAGACGAATATTAGAAATTCATGCCAACTGTAGAATAATGTATGATGGTTTGCTGTGTTGTTTACATTGCTACTGGTGACCACTGAAGTCTCACGTGTTCATATTATTACTTATGAATCGTAGCTCACTAATACAAATAGCTGTAACTCCACAAACCTGTCCTCTATTAGCTTAGATTATATATCTTGATTGTATGGTACACAATTATACATGTACATGCATAACTATACATATTTTTCATAATATGTATATGCATAAATATGTGTGCAATCTTTCCCAACAGTCGTACAATGTTTTAGAATGAAACGGCCACGATAAAGAATGTTGAGCTATAGCTTTTGGTCTCTGTGGTTTTTGTTTATTATTAGTTCATAAGATTCCCACCTGATACGGAACTTTTGATCTTGACTGTACACATATATATTAATATCTGAATCTCTCTCCTTCAGTCCCCTTTCCTCCTCCCTCCCCCCAGCCATCTCAAGGACCACTGATGAAGATTGTGTCGAGATTTTGTGGGTTTATTGGTTGTGAGAGAGGCGGGAGGGAAGGAAGGAGGGAGGGTAGGTAGGTAGGAAGATAGGGAAGTCGGTTGGTAGGAAGGTAGATACGGTAGGTAGTTTGGTAAGTAGGTAGGGGGTTCGGTAGGCTGAGTGAGGAAAAGGTGAGTGAGATTGGACTGAAGGAGGGAGGGAGGTGGTGTTGGTGAGTGAGGGAGGACTGAGGTAGGTAGGTAGGGAGGGAGATGGTGTTGGTGAGTGAGAGAGGACTGAGGTAGGTAGGTAGGGAGGGAGATGGTGTTGGTGAGTGAGAGAGGACTGAGGTAGGTAGGTAGGTAGGGAGATGGTGTTGGTGAGTGAGAAGACAGTGGGGGGTAGGTAGGAGAGAGGTGGTATTGGTTGGGAGCATGGAGGTAGAAGAATGGTTGGGAGTGAGGGAAGACGGTGGACTGTGAGTGAAAAAGGACAGAGGGAGGAAGGGAAGTGACGGTATATAGATTGGTGGCCTGGTAGACTAGATGAGAGAGGACCGATTGAAGAAGGTTGTATTAGCTCGGTAGGAAGGTAGGTAAGGAGGTACAGTCACGAGCAGCACTAATAAGTATACAGCTTTGGTTGAAGCCTTGAACAGTTCAATGCACCAACAAACTAATTCCAATGGAGATCTTATTGTGCATTTATTTACTGTTCAAGGCTTCAACCAAAGCTGTATACTTATTAGTGCTCGTGAATGTCCATCGGTAGATAGGTAGGAGGGTAAGTAAGTAAGTTAGGAGGAAGGTAAGTAAGTTAGGAGGAAGGTAAGTACGTTAGGAGGAAGGTAAGTAAGTTTAGATGCTGGTATGTAAGGAGGTTGGTAGGTAGGCAGGGTAGGTAGGAGGAGGAACGGTGGACTGTGAGGTAACTGGAATGAGTTGGAAGGGGGCAGCCGCAGAGGGACGTACAATATTATGTGATGAAAGGTGATGGGGCCAGGAAAGAGAGAGGGTGGGAGGTAGAGGGTTGGTGTGGGAGAATGTAGTGTGTATGAGTTGGGAGGTAGTGGGTGGGAGGATGTTGTGTGTATGAGTTGGGAGGTAGTGGGTGGGAGAATGTAGTGTGTATGAGTTGGGAGGTGGTGGGTGGGAGGATGTTGTGTGTATGAGTTGGGAGGTAGTGGGTGGGAGGGTTGGTGTGAGAGGATGTAATGATGTGTAAGAGTTGACTGGGAGGTAGTGAGTGAAAAATGAGTTTGGGTGAGAGTATGAGAGATTGTGAAAAATTAGTTGGGGGTTAGAGGGTGGGGTTAGAATGAGATGTGTTGGGGACGAAAGGTATGAGGAGTTTTGGCTGGCTAGATAAGATGTGTTGGGATTGTGGAAGTATGAGGGAAGGTGAGATAGGTTGGAAGGGGAATGGGGGATAGAGTAAGATGGATCAGGGTAGGAGTTGGTAGAGAATAAGGTGTGTAGGTTGAGGTAAAGGCTGGAGATAAGGGAGGTGAGTTAAAGTGGGTACGGATGGAGTGGAGGGATGTGTTGTGTAATGTAGGATGGAAGGAACAGAGGCTGGTGGTGGGACAGGAAGGTGTTTGGAGGATTGCCAGGGATGATAGGGGAGAGATAGGGGACGGATGGAGGAGAAGGGGTGTGTTGGAAGAGTATAGGGGCAGGTTGTGGTTAGGGGGACAAGAGTGATAGGGGTTAGGGAGAACTTGAAGGAGTTGTAAGTAAAGATTCGTGGTGAGGAGAGGACAGGATATGGGAAGGAGGAGGGTAGTGGTTAGGAGAACTTGGTGTGGGAGGGAAGAAGTGTGATGATAGACGAAAAGGGGAAAAGTGGATAATGAGAGATAACAGGGGGTAAGACGGGATAGAGGGTATGATGGTTAGGAGAGCCGAGAGGGAGGGAGGGAATGAGGGTGGTATGGGGAGAACAAGGTGGAATGGAAGGTGGAAAGGAGTGAGGAAGGAAGGAAGGAAGATCGGAGGGAGGAGGTGGAGAATGGTTCAGAGCGTGAACTTGGAGGGGGAAGGGGGGAGTAGGAGGATTGAGAACGAGTGGGAGGAAAGAACGTGTTGAGGGAGGGAGAGTTAGAAGAGGATGATGAGGCACGGAGGGAGGGGGTGAGATGGGCCGTGTTCCAGGGATCAGCAAGAATTATTCCCTCGCCTGTGGTTGGTTAGTGTCCAGACGTGGGGGCCTCAGAGGAAGGGGAACAGGTCAGCCGAGAGAGAGAGAGAGAGAGAGAGAGAGAGAGAGAGAGAGAGAGAGAGAGAGAGAGAGAGAGAGAGAGAATAGATGGTATGGAAGGTAATGGATGAAACAAGGAGGTTGGGCATATTCCAGGTTCCAGCGAGGGAGGGATGAGGAGGCTCTTGGGAGTTATGGGATCCTCGTCACCCATGGAGGCCTATAGGGTGAGATTAGTTCACTGGAAGTAGTTTGGGTGTAGTCCAGCTAGGAGAGGGTAGGGTACGGGAGTTGGGGAAGGAAGGGGGATGGGGCTGAAGGAATGAAAGGTAGATAGATGGGAGAAAGGGAGTGAGAGATAAAGTTAGAGAGACAGATTGAGGTAGAAACAGACCAACAATTGGACACAGAGAGAGACAAATTGAGACAGAAACAGAAATATGCACACAAACTAACAGACCGACGAAGGGGCATGTACACAGACACAAACAGAAGCCAAAACAGAGAGAGAGAGAGAAAGAGAGAGAGAGAGAGAGAGAGAGAGAGAGAGAGAGAGAGAGAGAGAATGTTTGTGAGTGTGTGTGTGAGAGAAAGAGAGTGAAGGAGAACGAGAGAAAGACATTGAGGATGAGGGGGATGTGTGTTATAGAGAGCCTTGAGGGACGCTAATGTACGACCTACTGGAATGGGTCCACCCGTCTGGAACCAATCCTGACATATGTGTGATGACCCTTTTTTTAGTCCCCGGAGTGTCACTGTGTCTGGGTTTCATATCCTCTAGTTTTTTTTTCTCGATTTATTGACCCAAAAGTGATTAAGGATTTTGATGCCGTGCTGTAATAAAACGTATGAGCCGAGCCGCTATTGTCCACTGTCATATTCACATAGTTACCCCAAAACAGTAAAAGGTTTAGCATTACAAATACTTAGTTACGTAGAAGCAGTTAAGATTGCAACTCTAGTATAGAGGGAGAACTGGTTTACTGTTCATATAAGTATTGTACTTTAACAGTAACAATAACAGAATGGAAGGACATTTTTCATGTTTTATTTTGGCTGTTCATTTTTGACATATTTTGAAGGCAACATATTCCTTCAAACCCTATGCCAAGAAATATTGTGTCTTACTTTAGCTTATTTGTTTTGTTACTTAACATAGTAATATGAACTCTGAAGCAGGAGGCGTCCCGGTAACTGAGTTCTTTCCTGACATTATTTAGAGGTAGGGTAGACCAGTAGCCCTCCAATCCGCCCATGACATATTACCCTCATTAGGTCGTATACAGTGTTGATAATTTATAACCTTTATCTGAGGCATAAAGGTTATGGGTTTCATGAGAATGTGATTATTTTTGGATCCCGGGAGTGAGGAATAATGCCCGGTTCACACTAGTCCATTCGGCCGGATATCTCTCCGTTCGTCTCTCGAACAGTTACGTCATTATTGACATCACTGCCTCGAGTATGGACAATATGATACAATTTCTTTTATATTATATTCATACAATGATATAAATCATTGTATATCAATCATAATGTCAAAACTCCTTCACATCGTATTTCAGAATATTGAACATAATTTACACGGACATCACCACAAAGGAAAAGTTCAACTGATTTTATCTGGTCCGTGCACGGAAGGGTATCCGTTTCCTTGAGCCACGTAGCCCGGCTCCCACTGCTAGTGTCTGATCGGTGAAAGTTGTGTCGTCATTGTTCGAGTGACGAACTGAGAGGTGAAGAATGTTATACCTTTGAACCGTAAAAGTGGATAATGTTTCACTTTGGGACTGTAGAAGTAGATAATGTGTTTTACCATTGAACCCACAGGAGTGAAGAATGACATTATACCCTTGAACCGCAGGAGTGAAAACTGTGTTATATTTGTGTGCCGCGTGAGTGCTCTCCCCTGGGCCCTGACGGAAAGATTGCCTGGTAGCAGCTAGAGGGAGGTGCATAAAATTGTCTGCCGCCGTTGTTTGAGGGTTAAGGCAAATAACCACAAGGGTCACAGACTATTGGGTAGGAAGGGGAGGGAACACCTGCAATACGCTATCCATACTTCCGTTCTCTCTCTCTCTCTCTCTCTCTCTCTCTCTCTCTCTCTCTCTCTCTCTCTCTCTCTCTCTCTCTCTCTCTCTCTCTCTCTCACCTTTCGTCATTCACCCCTCTTCATTCCTTCCTTCTTTTATTTCTTTTATCATCCTCTATCCCACTTCCTTTCTCTTCCTTCACTTTCTCATGCTTCAACTCATTTCCTCTCCCCTTTCTTCCCTCTCCAACCCTATTTTTTCCCCTCCTGCCGCCTCCTCCATCTCTCACTTAATATCAGAGTGGGACAAGAGAGGACTAAAAAATCAACACGAGATTGAAGGAGGCCGGGGAGAAAAGTGTGGAAGTTAGAGAAGGAGGTAGAGGGGAAATGAAGTTTGCACCACGTGGGAGGAGGAGGAGGGTGAGGGGAAGAAGAGGAGGAGGAGGAGGAAGTGGAGGGGTAAGAAGAAGAGGAGGTGGAGGGGGAAGAGGAGGAGGAGGAGGAGGAAGTGGAGGGGTAAGAAGAAGAGGAAGAGGAGGAGGAGGTGGTGGGGGAGGAGGAGGAGGAGGAGGAGGGTAGAGGCAGAAAGAAAGAGCAGGATATGGTGAGGAAGGTGGGATAAGGTAGGAGGAGGAGGAGGAGGAGGAGGTGAGTGAAAGAGCAGACAGGATATAGTGAGAAAGAGGTGGGTAAGGTCAACATGAAAGAGGAAGGTAGGTGAGTAAAAAGTGAGGAATGTAAGGTGAGGGAGAGGACGAGGGTCGATTTTTGAGTGAGAGAGCAAAGTAGGAGAGGAGGAAGTGTAGGAAGAGGAGGGTAGAGTCAAAATGAGAGAGAGAGAGGAGAGAGAGAGAGAGAGAGAGAGCAGGTATATATAGAATTGAGAGGTGGAGAGCAGGTTAGGTTGAGAGAGCAGGGCAGAGCAGAACAGAGAAGAGAATGTCGAGAGGTTACGAGTGAATGAGGGTAAAGGGCGAAGGGAGGGCAGAGTGAGACGATCAGTACAGTAGGCTTATGGAGGTAGAGAGGTTAAAGGACCCTGTGATGTAGTCAGAATATTGGAGATAAACGAGTCCTTCAAACATTGCACGAAACACCACCACCAATACATATAGAAAGAGCTTGTTCCGTGGCATAGTCAGGAGAAATCAGAAGCCACCAAGTCTCATACACGATCACAGGGATTGGAGTGGCTATAGAACTGATTCCTCTAAAGTTCTAAATTATACTTCAGGGAACAGACGACCCCAATGTTACTACTAAAAGGGCATCTGTTTGTTTCCTGGCTAAGTTTGGAGGAGTCGGTAGCCCTGCAATTTTCTGTCCAAAGAAAATTATCCCCGCAAGGTGAAGTGTTTGAGGTGGATGAAGTAGGTAGGGGAGGGGAATGTGAGGTTATGACATATTTAAGGGTAATATTATATGGAGTGGTGGGAGAATGATAGTCGAGGGTTTGGCGTGAGAGGAGGTGTGGGTGAAATGGGAATGGGAAAAGTGTGGAAAGTGAGGTGTGGAGTGAGGAATGGGAGGTGGTGGAGAGGTTTGAGTGGGGTGGGGGAGAGGGTGGAGTAGGGTTGAGATTGAAGGCGGGCACCAGACACCAAGCAACTTTTGTACTGTGGCTTGACGTCTTGTTGTATATATGCATGACTCTCTCTCTCTCTCTCTCTCTCTCTCTCTCTCTCTCTCTCCTCTCTCTCTCTCTCTCTCTCTCTCTCCTATATATGTAATGCATAGGTGAATGAGAATACTTCTATATTTAATAACCCTGTAGTGATTAAACCGATATCAATAAGTGGTGATTATGGAAAGGTATGTATGTACACTACCTCGTAAAGCTTATGTAGTGTATTAATCATCAATCATTACTGTCAGACTCCATTGACACACACCTGTAGTCTTGTCCACGTGGTCTTGTTTATCTTGTGGTTCAGTGATTCATTTCCCCAGTGATAGGTTACTTTATATCGCCTTAACTTAGGGTTTGTAGAGTGTTAGTAAATCTGGAGCAACTGATTCCTTCAACATACTCCAAGCAATAGGACACCATTATTTTTGTAATCTGATCCTGTTTCCTTGCATACTATAGAGGAATCAAAGCTTCAATATACCTAAAGTTTATTAAAAAAAATATAGTGGGATGGAGAAGAACTAAGGAAGGAAGGAAGGAAGGAGGAAAGAGTGAGGGGGAGATGAAGTGAGGGAAGAGTGAGGGGGAGATGAAGTGAGGGAAGAGTGAGGGAAGAGTGAGGGGGGAGAGGAAGTGTGAGGGGGGGGAAGAAGGAAGGGTAGGAGGCCTGATAACACCACTTTTACTGTACTAACGAGGTCACTGTGATGCCAAAAATAGTCTGGTACGGTAATCTAAATTGATGATGATGATGATACAATATTGGTCGGATTGTGGAGATATTATGTTCTGTAATAAATAACTCTTAACCAAATCCTCTTCCATACAACCATCATCCATCATTCTTATTGTTTTGTCCATCCATCCATCCCTCAATTCATCCATTATTCTTATTGTTCTGTCGACCCATCAAATCATTCGTCCACTATTTTTATTATTAACTCGACTGTGGTCCTATCCATCCATCAGTCCACTCCTTCATCGATCAAACATTCAAATTCATCCATCCACCAATTCACCCATTTCTATTTCCATTCATCCATCCATCCATCCATTGTTGCTATCCTAACATTTTTTGTTTTGCGAGTCAGTGAAACGCTTTGTCTTCAATGTGACTGTTTTATATTTTGTAGTATTAACCTGTAGTGTAATATTTTGGATTTTTTTTCTTTATATTTGGGAAGGATGGAAGGAAGGAGAGACTGGAGAGAAAAATAACAGTTGGGTGGAGGGAGGGAGGGAAATTGAGAGAAATGACAGTTCAGTCTTATGGTTTTCATCCTCCCTTCATTCGTGATTCCAGAGGACAAACCCTTTAAAGGAGGTTAACATACTTTGAATACATTGGAGGCTTGCGATTCCTCCAAACTATACGAGAAAATAGATCCGATCCACTAAAAATATAGGTTGACTGTTGAATGAAATAGTTTGGAGGATTTATGATCTCCAAAATTGCCACCAGAACTATACCACTATATCCCCTTAGAGCTATATAGGATACTACTACCTCCATGACTGTCCCCTTAGGCGTCTGCACTGCACCAAAGATATTTGTGAGCGACGAAAAGTTAAGCCGACACTTGACCAACCGCTAAAATGGATTAAATTGACCCTCTTGTAACTCGCACACAAGTTTTCACACCCACCCTGGCGCCATCTCAATCCTCTGAGATCCCAAACTGTTGGACAATAGGAAAGAAACAAACAACAGGTGACTCCCTTCCGTCCAGCCGGCGGCAAAAGTCTTGACGCCACATCTGCCAAGTCAGAAGTATGTATGGAAATTTTATAAGCTTCTCAAGCTCATAAGTTGAAGAAATAAAACAAAAACAGATAAATAAATACATTAATTTGTCATTGTGGATGTCGTATTTCTCTCAGTTTTGTTCATTGATTATTAGCATTTATGTTATCGTTCAAGAAGTGCTGACTGAGGCGATAAGACTTTTGCGGCCGACTGTACCAGCACAAACTACAGTATATATAGTCAGACACTTCTTGTAAGGCAAAGTTGGTGAGGAGAACCGATCTGGCTCTGACTTGTGCTGCTTGTCTGACCACGAACGAGTCGAGTGCATTAGAGCGCGTCCTCCTCCCGTTATATATACTGTAAGTAAGTACGTCTGTCTGTCTGTTCACTGTACACACGTTACTGAATGTTGAGCAATATCAGGCTTGTTGGTTAAGGCGGAAGACACTTTAGTTTATAATATGTACAGTGGAGTGCTTTGATTCATCCAAAATATGTCGGGGAAACGGGACCCACATGAACAAAAATAATGGTCTGTTTGTTGCTTGGAATTATTTGGAGGAATAATTTACTCCAAATTTGCCAACACTGTACTTCTTCCCCCTTACGGATTTACACATAGGAACAGCTCCCAGCGCTCACGTTCGACAC